>MNCI01025803.1:146954-224106 GCA_015680685.1 Gnetum montanum
ACAAACACACAAACACACAAAAAGATAAAAAGATAAAACAAAAAGTTGAAAAATGAAAAACTGAAAAACAAAAAGTTGTAAAATTAAAGAAATTGAAAAATATTTATTAATCTTGCTTGTCATTGAAATGGGGGATGTCCCCCATAACTAAACGGTTAAGTATGGCAAGGATTAATAAATGGGAAACGAGGATCCTTGCATATTGGAAATATTGAAGCTAGTCCATACTTATCACCTGGATTTCACACACTTTATAATAAACACAGTGGGGCACTTCATACGATGTAGTTCCCAGATAATGAGTTGACCCACTATGATGTTTAGGACCGTTAGATGGTATATAAGGATTGGGCTGATGCCTCCCATGGTTGTGTTCATTGGGTTGTATGGTTGTTGGACTGTAAGTTGGTGGCCCTGATGAAGTTACATGAGGTGTTGGGTTCAAAGGTAAGGGTGCACCACATTGTTGGACTTGTGCTGGGTTGGAAGATGTAGTGGCCTCGAAATTTTGTTGTCCCTTCCTACGGCCGTGTTTAAAGAAAGGACACCTTTGATGTTGAGGAGGCTATTCACTGCTATTAGTAGCAGTAGCACAAGTTTTGTTCGTGGGTTGTAGTCGTACAAACACCTTAGGAATAGTTGGTGGCATTGTGGAAGGAGGGAAATGATGATAATGTTGAAAGTTAGGAGGGATGTAATGTGCACAAGGTGGTGGTTGTGTTGGAGGTATGGGCTAATAGTATTGTGGAGATCGGTATTGTGGTGAGATAGAGTATGGTGGCCCGAATGGAGAAATAGGATGTTGAACATGATAAGCATTTGGATTCGGAAAATGTGAAGGGTGCCTCCAGTCTAAGGGTGGATTCCCCCACGACTAGGATTGTTGCCACTATGATCAAACACAGTATCTCTGTACGAACTCTGGATGTAATGTATTTCCCCAATGCTCATGTAGATGTAAAAATATTGGGAATTGGCCCTTGGGGTGATCATACAAGCATATGTTGCATTCATATGTATGATTGGAAATTGAGCACTTATTTCCTTTATTATTTTTCTCCGAATGTCCAATGTTTTGTCCTGCTTCTTAGGTTGTCAAAACTCTATCTCCAATGGTGTTGATATATTCTCCACACTTTTGATTCATCCCTTCCAACATCTTATTGATCTTTGCCTCGGCTTCTTCTAATGATTGTTGTATTGGCAAAGATGATATTTCCACCTTGAGATTGGTTGATTTCTCCTTGTTATGATCATGGACCTTTGTTGAGTTGTGATTTTGGTCCTGTTGATGTTTTTCCACACTCTCCCATATAGCTATTTCTCCTTCTTCTTTTGCTACCCATTTAATAAGCTCTTGGATTTGATGGGTTCGTAGGTTGTATAGTTGACCTTGGGCATATGTTCCTAAGGTCTCTCTTGTTTCATTACGTAGCCCATCAATGATATGGTACATTAGCCTTTCCTCGAAAAACCCATGACATGGACAGTTGTTTAATAGTGAATAATATCTTTCTAAGGCCATGTCCAAGGGTTCATTTTTTGCTTGTTTCCATCCTTGGATTTGTTTCCTCAAGGCTGACACTCTTGCGTAGGTTTGATATTTTTCATTAAAGGCTTCTACCATTGTTGACCAGCATCATATCGAATTTGGTTTTAACAATCTATACCATACTTTAGCTTGGTCAACGAGTGTCATAGGAAAGAGCTTCAATTTTTGCCAACCGTTATCAATGTTGTTCCATGTGCAGGCATCGTAGAAGGCTAGTAAGTGTTGTTGCAGATCTAAGTCATAGCCTCCTGAAAATTTTGGAAAGTTGTTTAAATCGAGCCTAGGTAGACGACTCTCTTTACGATGCCTACATGAGATTTGAACAGCCTCTTGTATTTGCGTTAAGCTTGTAGTGGCCAGTGGGGGTTCATCATCATCGGGTAAGTTAGGATTTCATGTATTATGATGACGTTGTTTTTGTTCATTCTTATAGGAAACTCCCACTTGAGGTTGTATACTCCAATCTTCATCGTCATATACCTCATTAGTTCTCGAATGAACTTCCTCACTAAGTGTGGATTTATTATCATCTTGTAGGAGAGGCATTGTTGTGTGTGAATTTAGGCATGACTTTTTAATAATTACTTCTTTTTTTGAAAGATATATCGTTAAGTCCTTTACAACAACCTTGTATGATATAACTAATCTAGATAACTAGCACCATCCCTGGCAACGACACCTATGATGAGTGATGAGGTACCCCTACACTCAACCATATGAAATGAGCGTCGCATGCACAATCCAATCGAACTCCGCAGATGGAGTAGTTTTGGTATCTAGATAGTTATCCTTAGGTCGCAGTTCGCTATCTTCCCACCTGAACTAGTATTGCATATGTCACATATGGTTTAGTTCAGATGAGGTGTATGTTGTGTCCTAATCTAATGCTACTCCTGAAGGCAGTGAAAAATAATATTAACTAATCTAAGCTAGGAGAAAAAAGGTAAGAAAATCTAATCTGGCCTAAGTGCGATGAGCAACCGATTCTTTGATCAACCGTACACATCTTGGACTTTGTGCATGACTACCATTGGGACTACCAAATGTAGCTCCTCGGTACGCCACTGGGATTACCAAGCGTAGATCCCAAATATGCCACTGGGTTACCAAGCATAGATCCTAGCTACACCGCTGGGCTACCAAGCAGTCACACTTAAATGCTCGTAATCAAGTCGTACTCATTCCGCTTCTAGGAGTTTAAGGGTGAGAGAGAGAAATAGTAAATAACATTAAATAAATAACAAATAAATAAATGATAGAGTGAATGCTACAATGATGAAGTAATCTTGATCTTTATTTCCAATCATGTGCATGTCCAAGTACGACACACTCGAATAAATACATCGTACAATTATATTCACCACACTGTGGGCAGACACAGGAAAAACTCTAACTCTGGAGGGATCAAACTGCCAGAGCTTTACTACTCTAAAACTGGGATCCCCAAACAAGGGAGTGCCACATCTTATTTATAGATATGGCGACGGACTACGATATCGTGTACGCGATATCGTAGGAAAGACACGATATCGCGGCCTATGCGAATGATGTCTCATCAAGAACTATAATCAAGAACAGCCTTACATGGCTCATGTCTAGTTATCTATAACTAAATAAGAGGAATTCCTAGGTTAAATATTTTTGTGGAAAGATTGACAGTCTTGATCTAATTGGAAACAACATGAGTTAACATCACAGTGTGGATCTGAAGTAGCCTTTAGTTTAAAGGGCTCTTGAATGTGTTTGATGCAGAGGATGAGGGTGTTGGAGATATAGGGCAACTATCTGCATTAGGTTGTGATGGTTTGGGATAACTGTTGAGTCAGAAAAATGATCATTTCTTAGATTGATTTTCTGAGCCACTTAGCTGGATGGTCGATTGTAAATGTACAACACTTGTAGCATTTCATTGTTGTAGCTGTGGGGGAGTTTCACCTTGCATGGATGGAGCAAGAGGTAACTAGGGTAAGGGTAGAGGGATGTGTGTAGATGGTTTTGGATAGTGGTATGAATATGGATGCTCCCCTCAAGTAAATGGTGAATGATTTCAATGGTACTATGAAGGATAATAGTGATGTTGGAATGAGGCATGGCTTGCAAAGCTTCATGGAGAAATAGGTTGCTAAACATAGTAGCCATATGGATCTAGTTGCCTATAAGGGTACTACTATCTTGGTAGTGTCATATCCCATAACTATGGTTGCTACCAATGTTGGTGGAGCTCCACTTGGATAGTAAGCTTGTTGTTGCTAGTGGAACTACCTTAGATTGCCTTGTAGATAAGGCAATCATCTAGGTGCTTGTCTCCATGCTAATCTAGGATTCAGTGCATACTCCCTAACCTCTTGTAAGTATGACATCATAAGGAAACATCCCTTAGGATGATCATATTGACAAATTTCACACCCAACATCATCATTGGAGTCTATTTCCATAACTTATTCTACTACAACAACTTTGCCTTTACCTCTTTGGTAGGCACATTCAACTTCTTTTCACCTCCTACGGTTATGATCACTATTTTTCTCTTTGGATTTTTTAGTAATCTTCATAGTAGTCTAGAATTTTTCATCCAAAGAGTCAAATAATTTATCAACCTTTGTTAAAATATCAAAAATGAATTTTTGGATGGGTAAGGTTTTCCTATTCACCACTTTGTCAAGTGGTGACTTCTTCTTGTCACATCATCAAACCTCCCTTTTCTTGATGGAAGGATCCTTGTTATATTATTCTACACTTTCCATATTTTGCAACTCATCTTCTTTTTGTTATTTGCTCTATTAGCCTTTGTATTTGATGAGCTCTTAGTTCACATAGTCTCCCTTGGGCATAAATTTCAAGAGTTCTTCTAGTTTCTGCTCTGAGCCCATATACAAAGTGGTGGAGGTGGTCCCTCTAAGAATAACTATGGCTAGGGCATCGATGTAAGAGAGAATAATATCTGCCCATGGTAGCATCCAATGGCTCATGTGTTCCTTGTTTCTAGCCTTGGATTTGCCTTCTCAAGTTGGACACTTTGGAGTACGTCTAGTATTTATCATTGAATAGCTTGAGCATTTTAATCCATCAATGGATAAATTCTAGCTCCAAGAACTGATACCATATTTTTGCTTCCTTAATGAGTGTCATGTGGAATAACTTAAATTTTTGCCAATCATTCTCTATGTTTTGTAAGGTAGAGGCATCATGAAAGGGTTGTAGATGGTTTTGCATATCAAAGTTATATCCCCCTCAAATCTTGGGATATTGTTCATGTCTAAGTGCTTGATCTAAGTATGTTTCACATGCCTAGTTGGGATCTTGACTGCCTCTACAATGTTAAGCATGCTTTGAGTTTCTAACAAAGGCTCATCATCATCCTTATTTCATTGTCACCGATGATGTCCTCTGTTACCCCTTCGATTATTATGGGCATGGTGATTAGTATTATTACCTCATTGTTTACCTCCATCATGATTATTATTTCTATGAAATTTTTTAGAATAAGAAGAAGAAGAAGAAAGAGATTTAGATGAAGAGGATGGAGATGGAGGGGGAATGCCACCACCTTGATGTCTTCCTATTTTCTTCAATTTTCATGGCCACATTCATTAGTTTTCTTATTGTCTTGATGCTTATCCAAGCCTTTTACTTGATTACCATCTTTTCCTAAACCTAGATAACTTATAGTAGACCATAGATTTAGAGCCACACCATCGTTATTAGTAACAAGGGATGGATAATTTTCATGTTGAGAGCCCTTAGAGGGAGGGTCCTCTTTGTCATCTTGGTTCAATAAGAACAAGGGATTGGTGAACCATTTTCCCTTCACAACCTCATGATGCCTCTCCTAGTGATAATCTCTTTTGCATTGTATTTTAGTGGTATGGTAGTCCCAATAGTTGTAATCATGTTCAACATACCCCTCTTAAATATTATGGATGCTCAACTATTTAAGAGTTTGAAGTAGCATCACGGGCACAGATCAATTAGGAGGAATTACAATGTTGCCTTCCATATCACACCATTGCAATTATTCATCCTGATGTAGGATGAGTGTGAAATTAGGCACATACTCATCTAGATGAGTATATATCACTTTGAACTCTTGAGGGACCAATGGTTTAACATCATCGTGCCTATGAGAAGAAGAAATTTTGCAAAATAAATAAAATATTAGTGTGCTTTTGTTATTATTTGGGAATGATGTTAACCTTAGGGTTCATCCAATGATGTTCACTAATCCTAGATAGTACATGTTTCAACAAAAAAGTCCTCAATAATGGTGCCAATCATGAGTGGCGAGGTACCCCTACACTGAACCATATGAATCATGAAGTGCTCATGTGCAATTCAGTTGAATTCCATGGACTCTATAGATTTCAATACACTAGTCTTCTAGGAAGTGAACCTTTCCCTAATGATCATCCATTGTCTTCCCAATTACACTTGTGATGCACAATGGTATGGTTAAGTGTAATTGAGACATATGATTTTTATTATTTTATGTTTTATATTCCTTGGTACTTAAAAATAGAAAAATGAAGTAATTTAATAACTAATATAGTTTAACTACTTAACTAATCTCTAACTATTCCTAACATAAGCATTTGATTCCACTTTCCATATACCACCTTAACCCACAGACCCACTGCTAGGTTACGAAGCATTACGCTACTAGGCACATCAAGCAATAATGCTGTTGGGATTACCAAGTGAATACATCTTTACACTCAAAGTGGTCGTACTTATGTGTTTAATCTATTTAGATTAATTAATTAACTAATCTCTTGAAATCTAATTTAGCTTAAGTAATGGCATAATTAATGAAAATAATAAATGCATAAATAAACCATTAATCTACTCTAAGTGCTACAAGGTTTGATTAAAAGGCTCATCTTTATTGCCGTACATACTGATTTGGTCTAGGTACAATAATTCATGAATAAAGATCCATACATGTTTTGAATCCTACTACAGGCACCCAGAGAAATATTCTAACTCTTAAATGGAAAAATTGCAAGAGCTCTACTACTATTTTGACAAGATATCCCATAAACACAACTATGAGGTCATACTTATAGTTGTTATTACAAGGCTATGTCAATAGGTCCTGATAGACATAGAAAACACTATGTCGATGTGACCCCATCGATAGGGCAAAACCACATAAATGGGGCCCT
Organism: Gnetum montanum; assembly: GCA_015680685.1. Lineage (NCBI taxonomy): Eukaryota > Viridiplantae > Streptophyta > Gnetopsida > Gnetales > Gnetaceae > Gnetum > Gnetum montanum. Next base: position 153,669 of record MNCI01025803.1, read on the forward strand.
GTTGATGGGGGCCCATCAATAAGGCTGCGTCAATGGAGGCATGTCGATACGACACTTTGACGCTCATCAAACTAGTTTAGTTATATATTTATAATATATATGTACTATTTGAATTAATGGTAAGGTGCTCATTTCTCAAGTCACAAACCTAAGTTCAAGCCTAGGCATAGGCAATCAAAGAGATTAGTTCGTTACTCATCTACCACTCATGGGACCCTACTTAGTGGGATGAGCCCCATGCCTTTGAATGATGATTTGATTCATTTATAACTAAACTATTACTAATATTTTAATGTTAAAAACATCAAAACCATTGTTAATTCTTGGCATAGCAGTTCAACATGAAATTTTGTGTTGGTTTTTGTCAATCCAATCGGTAATTTCCTTGACAAAGTTCATCTCTTAACCTAGCATAATGATGATAATTATTTATTTTCCATGACAAAGTCCAACCAACTAGTAGTTGATCTCTCTATAAAAATAATGGACCTAAAAATTATACTTATAAATGAGTCATTAACATCATTAGTATATATACTAGACAAATTAACCTAGAAAATTATATCAAGCATCATTTTTTATATTCGATGAATCCAATGCTTCAAGAAATTTCCTAGCAAGAAATAATATTCAATAGAAGGGATTTTAATAATCACATTAGATCTATAAGAAGGAACCACCACTTAGAGTGATGGTAAGGTACTTGCGTCTCAAGTTGTAGGACCTAGGTTCAAGATAGGGTGCAACCACTTCAAAGAAATTAGGATTTTGGTCATTGATCAATCCTCCTTGGACCTCACCTTGGTGGGATGAGCATTAAGTTGCTACATAATGATCCTTTGACATTAGATCTATGAGATTGGAATAAGAAAATACTCATAAGCACATGAATTTTAGAGTGAAATGATATAGAAGGTTCACTAATACAATTTGCAAATGTTCATGATTTCAAAACTACAAATATTGATTTTTAAAAGAATATTGAACATTTAATTTCTTATAAGAGCAACATGGATGAACCAAAAATTGAATATTTCTTATTATGTAAAGTAGATTGGCCCATTTGCAAAAATTACAAGATCATACCTAGAGAAAGCCTTACAACTCAATGTTAATTGATTGTCACAAATTTGGTTATACTAAGATTCAAAGATAATGAGAGAGAAGAGAAAATGCATAAATGATGGAATTTTAAAGAAGATAACATCACCTTATTCATAAAATAAATGATTAAAAAATACTTGAAATTATGTTTTTTCTACAAATTTTATTTAGGGTCAAATGAAAAGCCACATTTGAAAAATTGGAAGTACTATTTTAGATGAAATAAAAAGGAAAAAGTACCTTTCAAAAGAGATATGGAAGAAGAATAATAAAATGCTTCAAGTAATGATAACAAAGCAAGAACAAAGAAGATAGATTGATTTACGAAATGATAAAGAAGGAGATAAAATTATTAGTAGTTAAAGCCAATCAAGCATAAGACCTTGAATAATTTATATGAGAAGATAAGAACACAAAAAATAGATAAATATATATACGAAGTAGCAAGAATAAAAAATAAAAAAAATCTAAAGATATTGATCATGTTAAATGTATTAAGAAGAAAAATGAAATAATTTTGATAAAACATAATGAAATTTGTGTAGCTAGAAAAATTATTTTTAAAACTTGAAATTGAAAAAATAAGGTTACTTACATATATTGAGATCCTCTTGGATCTATTTGATCATACCAATTTTAAAATTTCTTTAGTAAATTTTCTTTATCTATAACTTAGTTTTACACATTGAAATGGAATCTTTGACATGAGGTTTTCATGATAAAACTTATACCATTAAGAAAACACTTCATTTTGGTATGGTTAATGAAATTTCATTCTTTTTGAGATGAAGATAATCTTATTTGAGATGAAAAATGGTAAATTTATTGGACTAGATACCATTCCTATAAAAGTTTGGAAAGCATTGAAAGATACAAAAGTTTCATGTATAATGTAAGTAATTAACAAAATTTTGAAGGATAAAAAGTGTCTAAAACTAAAGAAAAAGAATGCTATCCCTATTTACAAGATGATGAGCAAAAAATATGTCTCATGTCTAACCATACAAGTATATAAGCATATGCAACACATCTTATTATAATCCATGGATAGGATAGGATAATCATCTAGAGTTGGTAAGGTGGATCATAGGTTATTATCTTTTCATTGTACTTATAATGGGCTCATGTTGTATGGTTAAGTATAATTGACGTGTATGATTACTAATATTGTTTGCTTCAGTATTCCTAAATATATAATGAACCAAACTATCACACCCAAAAATTTAATGAGCATCCACTCCATCAATCTTCTATCATGTTCTTGGATTTACAAGTTAAATACTCAATGACTAGGCTAACTAATTGTTAATGAACTAAGTTAATTAACCACTATAAGTACATAGTTAATCATAGTTTACACTTGAGGTATTGATGCATTCATTACTAGTTAACACTTGAGCATTGGTCATTAGTTAGTTCATTACCTTGCATAGATATATACTCAAAGGTGTTTGGTTTAAAGCTTAGTATTGATGACTTCAAATCCTAAGTAGCATAATTTTAATTAAACATTTAGTAAAATGGACCAAATTATTAAAAAATAAAATCCTAAGGCTTGGTTCTACTAAGTAGGAGGTCTTGAATTTTTTATTAGTCAAAGTGAAAATGTAAATGAAAACAACTATATGAGATGTTAGCCTAATGATAGAGACTCTTGATTTGAAAGCTCTAATTCATGTGTGTGATTTTTGTGAGCAATGTTAAGTTATATATCTTAGGGTATACCTATAGTATAATTATTTCAAGGCTCCAACACCAAAATATAAATGACAACATTATGGAAAATTAACTACTTAATTGTATTAAAAGTAAAATATAAGTGATGAGACGCGAATTGTACAAGCCGCGATATCGCATACGCGATATCGTGGCCGACGCGATATGGCATCCCCTGCGATATCGCGTATGTGATATCATGTCGTTCCCTGCGATATCACGTCCGCGATATCGCGGTCCATCGCCAAATCTATAAATAAGAGGTGGAACTCCCATCATTTCCAATCAGATAGGCTAAGTAGCGAAGCTCTGGCGGATTGATCACCCCAGAGATAGAATATTTTCCATGTGCCCACAGTAGGAGTCCCCCAAGTGAACGGTTCTTTATTCGAGTAGCTTTGTACTTGAACATAAGTTGTGTACGGAAATAAAGACAAGCTTTGTGGATAAACCTTGCAGTGCATGGATAGGTTTAATTAATGTTATTTATTTCTTTCCTAGTAACGCGGCATGAGTACGACTTGGTTACGAGTGTTGACGAACGTGTATGGCTAGCCAAGGAATCGGCTACTCATCGCGATTAGATTCTCTCACCCTTACCTCCTAGAACATGGGACAAGTACGACTTGATTACGAGCATCTAAAGATGTGTACAGCTAGTCAAGGAATTGGTTGCTTGTCACACTTAGGTTAGTTAAGCACCTCAGTATGATCGCTTCGAGCACGTGCGTTACGTGTGGTAATCCCAGTAACGATTAGCGTTTGGTAGTCATAGTTGCACAGATCAGGGTGTGTACGACAAGTGGGAATAGATGCTAATGCTAGGACTTAGCACTGTAGTTAGAATTAGTTTTAGTCTCTCAACCCTTCACCGTTTAGCATAGGAGATAAACCAGAAAATACCAAAAAAATCATATACCTCGAACTTACTTAACCATACACCGTGACAACAACAAGTCTGGGAAGACAATGATTAATTAACCCCAAGTGTTCCTTGCGGTGTTTAGGAATTTAGTCTACGAAGTTCAACCAGATAGTGCATGCTATGCTTGTTTCATATGGTTGAGTGTAGGGATACCTCGCCACTCATCATTAGCACCGTTGCCGGGGACTAAGTGTTTTTACGCCAATTAGAACATTAGGAAATCTTTCACATCGTTGTGAGCCTTAACGAGCCTTTGGGTTAATTAGTTAATCAAGAACATATATAACGGTGAATAACACACCATTAAAATTGCTTCTTCTCATAAAATTAACTCACCTAAGGATAACACAGAACACAGTCAGCATCACACACATAACCTAGACCAGCCATGTCCTAAACAATTTAAGGTGACATATACTCATCCCGATGAGTATGTGCGTAATTTTACTTTTATTCTCCATCAAGATGAACAACTATGGTGGAGAGATTCGCAAGGTAACATTGTGTTACCCTCGGATCGATCAGTCCCTAACATGCTTTTCCGTGCCTTAGCATAGATTGGCATGCAAGAGCTATTTGTGGAATACGTTCTGGATAACTTTGACACAAGGGATTATCATCCCACAAATGCCCAATGTATTCGGGACGAAAGGAAGGAGATCCAACACTCATTGTTGAAGGGAAAAGTCCCCCATGTCCTTAGTGAAATAGGAGACGAGGAACCCCTCACAATGGGTTTCTTAGAAAATGATGTTCCTCCTCCTCACAATGGTGAAGAGGTTAGGCATTAGGGCCTTCGATCAACTATACATGCTAGAGGCTTTGATCCTCGTGAGCACCAACTGTTCATGGTAGGAACAACCACTCACACTAAGGATGGACACTTAGATCGTTACAACGATCAAGGCCGAAGCAGCCAAAGAGAAGGTAAGAAACATCACCATGGTGATGGATCCCCTTCCTCTTTTCCTTCATCTTACCATTCACACTCTCCTTCCACATCTGGGTGCAACCATCATGAGCATAACGGAGAGGGTAAAAGTAAGGAAGATGAAAGACCTCGACAGGAAGGTTGAGAGGAGTTAGGACAAGGGCAAGGACGTAGGGAGAGTAGGGAACCACCACGAAGACATCATAGACATCATGACAGGGATGATCATGACGAACCCTTACTCGCAACCGGAAGCATGCTAGACATCACAAAGGTAGTTAGGATCCCCACAAGGCACTTAAAAGACAGTAGGATCAAGCATCTAGACATAAATAATATCCCATGTTTTGAAGGGGGATACAACGCTAATCCTAAACATCATTTACAGGCATTCCACGATGCCTGTGCCTTACAAAATATAGATAATGAGTGGCAGAAGCTTAAGTTGTTCCCAAGGATACTCACCAAAGAAGCAGAGAGATGGTACTGGTCCTTAAAATCAGAAACCATTAGGAGGTGGAGTACAATGCTCGAACTGTTCAACAAAAAATATCAAACGTACTCCAGAGTGTCCAATTTGCGTAAGCAGATCCAAGGCTGGAAATAAGATGCTTATGAAAAATTAGATGCTGGCATGGCCCATTACTACACATTGCTACATCATTGCCCGGGCCATGGGTACGCTAAACGGGATCAACTTCACCACATTGTGGATGGGCTAAGGAATTAAACGAGAAGGACTCTTGTGACTTACGCCCAAGGGAGACTTCCCCAACTGAGAGCCCATGAAGTTGAAAGTTTGTTGGAACAAGTAGCGCAAGAAGAGGGTGATCTACATAAGAGAGAAAGTGCGGAAGAATACAACCGTGATCCCTCCTTTCGCAAGAAGGGAGTGAAATTCTGTGATGAGGAGGATGAGTCACGACTCGAGGAGTTGGTGAATCGGAAAACCATGCCGATCCAAAAGTTAACAACTGAGGTATCAGCTAAGGTAGACCAAATGTGGGATTCCTTAGACTGAAGAATAGAAATAGTCTTAAAAATCGTAGAAGAGTCTAAGGTAGAACAAGGTAGTGACAAAGGCAAAACCAAGCAGAGAAACTTAAGCCCTGCACATAACAAGGGTAAGGGTAAAATTCCTATCTCCGATGAGGTTGTAAATTCTAATTCAAACAATGACAGTGGATGCGAGGTCTACTACTATGACCATCCTAAGGGATGTTGCCCAATTATCTCACATCTGTAGGAGTGTAGGGTGTATGTGTTAAATCCAAGACTTAATCAATGGCAAGCACCTTGAAGGTTACCTTATCCACAAGGTAACCTAAGGAAGTTCCACCAACCCTTAACATATTATCCAAGTGGAACGCCTGCATAGCCCATTGGACAACATCAGCAGTGGCAATACCCACAGTCATGGGGGATGCCACTGCCAACACATCAATACCCTTATTGGTAGCTTGATCCTTACGGTTATTATGTGCAGTAGCCAATTTCTCCAGGTGACTCTATGGGTCACACTACCCCTGAACGTCACTACCAAGCTCGGGAGTACTTTAGGAGGACTCCTTCTCCTCCGGGAGATATCTCACATTCAGTCCATCCTCTAACTCCACCCTCACCTCTTCCACCTGTAGTTCCCATACAACCTATTCCAACAATGCAAGGGGAATTGCCTACCCAACCGCAGCAACGTAACTCCGCAAGAGCTGTAAATATTTAGCGTGTAAATATCCGACTGGGTGCTAGTTTTGATGACAATTGTACAAAGAAGAGATCCTTTTTTAGAACTAGGAGCCCAGACAAACTCTCGCAACAACAAGCGGATGGGTATATGTGTAGGCCTCTAACCACTAACGCTTCGGAGAACCCTTCAGTCCAAAAGAGCGTAATGCATACGGTTATGTTAACACATATCATAACTAACTAGATCAAGGTAGGCCACCTTCCCAGGAAACTAACTGACCCTGGGAGTCCCTTTATTTCTTTGCAGATAACTGGGAATGTGCCACATCGAGCTCTTCTTGACTCAGGTTCTGGAGTCAACTTAATTTCACAAAAGATGTATCACACCTAGAACCTGCCACAACTTAAGAAGAGTAACATACAACTAGAGATGGAAGACCAGTCCATCACCATTCCCTTAAGATTGGTGGAGGATGTTATTACCACTATGTGTGGTTGGTCCTACCCAGCTGACTTTCTGGTGATCGAAGTGAACAACAATGAAGGGGACTTCCCAATTATAATGGGAAGGGCATGGCTAAGTACTGTGGACACATGCCTTAGAATCCGCGATCTTTCCTTGGAAATCTCTAAGATAAACATATGTGGAAAGATCGAGAAGAAGATAGTTCCATGTATCACATACAGTGATTCATTAGGTGATGACATGGAGGATGTGTCTCCATGTAATAGGTGTGCCCAAGAAGCTCTACAACAAAGATGCCTATATGTAGCAACCACACAAGAAGTAGTAGATACCTCGTGGTTGACAGCTACTCGTAGAAGCAGAAAAATATGCATGGAATGAACTGAGGAAACTCATGCCAACAACTATGGCATAAACACATTGGAACGTGAGTGTCGCCAACTTCCACCCCTCAACTTAAGATCATCAATTGGGAGAAGTTGGGCACTTCTTAAAAATTCAAATAGATGCTCACTGTTTCGGATCTCTCCCTTACAACTCAGTCATGGGGGAGATGGCCACCTATGCTAATCATATGGGGCCCTCAGTTCTTTTTCAATTTTTGTTTTACATGTTTTTGTTTTACAACTTTTTTGTTTTACACGTTTTTGTTTTACAAATTTCTTTAATTTTTTCTATTTTTGTTTTACAACTTTCTTTAACCTTTTTTAGTTTTTATTTTACGTCATCATTATAATTTTTCCATTTTTTGTGTGTATGTGTGTGTATCCACCTTGTAAGCTTGTCACCCAATAAGTGTTCAGATTGATGGTATGAACTGTTTTTCATTTATTGCTAATGTTTGGTTTTTACCTTTAAGTTACAATGTTGAGACTAAGATATGTTCTTTTGATATGGTAGGCAATGAGATTATTTCATCCATCCATCCATCCATCAAAGTCTATGGTTTCTCTTGGCTTGGAAATGTACAGTTTACTTCCAATAAGAACTTTAACAAATCGGTGACTAGCTATTTCTCAAACTAAGGAAGGACTCAAGGATGCAAAGGGTGTGGCTTCAAAGGAACTTGATGCTTTTGTGTTGGTCATTCACTTGGGTGTTTGGATGTCTTCTGCTGGAGTTTTCTTACCGTTCCAATGTTACCCAATTGTTGGAAGCTGAGACAATAAAAATAAGAAGTCTTTGCATGGTGTGGCCCCCATGCATAAAAACACAAAACAAAAAAAAAAACCAAAGTGAGGATTCAAAGCACACCTCTTAGACGGAATAACATTTGGGCTACAAGCATTGGTTATGGAACCAAAGTATTCCCTAAGGTCCTTCTCGCTTCCCGTTCTCTCCTTTGTTTCGTTGGAATGGTGGTGGCTCTTTGATGATGCATCCTTATTATCCAAGTGGATGGTTTAACTGAATGCATTGATGCGAAGTCACTAGAAGTGGTTGGTTTGAGCCCGGAGTTGGAATGAGATTTTCCAAGTCATATTAACCATAAAACACACAAGGGGCTGTACATCACCTTGTCCTTGGGATCCCATTCCATCCTCTTCTTTTCATCCATCTCTCCATTGTTCACCTCATTGACAGTTGTATCATTAGTGTATATATCTTGGTTGATGCATTGTTTTCTTTTCAGTAAATTCTTCCGATTAAGACTTTAACTCTTGTTCCAAAGGACATTCCCAAAGCCTACGGACTCTTTGAATGTGGGATTGTCAGGGCATTAACGGCATGAGCCTACTTTGGGGAGGACCCACTGACATTCCTATTTGGAACATTAGTTAACTTAGTTTCCTTAACATTTTGCAATTAATTTTATTATTTTGTTTATTTCCATCTTGACATCCATTTCATTAATGCCATAGTTGTCCCTTTTTACATATCTTTCTTACTTCTTTTCTTTCTCCACTCTAATGCTACCAGAGGTTCGCGATTAGTCATGGGGGTACGGAGCCTGATTTTTTGATTTTTCTACTAAGCCCTGAAATTTTTCGTTTCTCTTTCTAACCCCTACACCTTCGGTAGTCATCATCTACATCTTCCTAGGTCCATATCAACCATACCACAACCTAGCCAATGAACCTACACTGAAGCAAGGTATCAATTACATGATGATTCAATTACCCTTGCTAATATATGATTGTGTTGTGTGTGTGCAGATGGTAATCATACAATAATGAACTGGATCTAGAGCAAACACTTAGAATGGAGCAGCGCTGAAGTAGCTATGCAAGGAGCAGAATTGATGATGCATTTACGGATCGACAACGGAAGGTGCAATCTAGGCGTTGGTAGTAGCAAGACTCTTCTTCTTCTTCTCTTCTTTTCTCTCTCTCTCTCTTTCTCTCTCAGTTGCCAGCAAAGGCCTGATGTCATTGTAATAAGGTGTTCACCCTTGTTGTCATGAACACCAGTCTTGTTAAGTCTTGTAATAATGAACCATTCACATGTCATTCCATTAGTTCCATTCCCCTCAATAATCCCATACCTACCTGATATTATTGTAAGGAACTCGAGGATGAGTTTTCATTTAGTCATGGGGGTATGATGAGATGCGAATTGCACAAGCTGCAATATCACATCATTCCCTATGATATCACATACACAATATCATGGTCCGCCGCCAAATCTATAAATAAGAGGTGGAACTCCCCTCATTTCCAATCAGATAGGCTAAGTAGTGAAGCTCTAGTGGATTGATCACCCCAGAGATAGAATATTTTCCATGTGCTCGCAGTAGGAGTTCCCCAAGTGAACGGTTCTTTATTCGAGCAGCTTTGTACCTAAACACAAGTTGTGTATGGCAATAAGGATGAGCTTTGTGGATAAACCTTGCAGTGCATGAATAGGTTTAATTAATGTTATTTATTGCTTTCCTAGTAACGCGGCATGAGTACGACTTGGTTACGAGCGTTGACGAATGTGTACAGCTAGGAAAGGAATCGGCTACTCATCACGATTAGATTCTGTTACCCTTACCTCCTAGAACGTGGGACAAGTACAACTTGATTATGAGCATCTACGAATGTGTATGGCTAGACAAGGAATTAGCTGCTTGTCACACTTAGGTTAGTTAAGTGCCTCAGTACGGCTACTTCGAGCATGTGCGTTATGTGTGGTAATCCCAGTAATGATTAGTGTTTGGTAGCCATAGTTGCACAGTCCAGGGTGTGTACGGTAAGTGGGAACGGATGCTGATGCTAGGACTTAGCACTGTAGTTAGAATTAGTTTTAGTCTCTCAAGCCTTCACTGTTTAGCATAGGAGATAAACCAGAAAATACCAAAAAAATCATATACCACGGACTTACTTAACCATACACCATGAAAACAACAAGAAAGTCTAGGAAGACAATGATTAATTAACCCCAAGTGTTCCTTGTGGCATTTAGGCATTTAGTCTGCAGAGTTCGACCAAATCGCGCGTGCTATGCTCGTTTCGTATGGTTGAGTGTAGGGGTACCTTACCACTCATCAATAAGAAAAGTAAATCTAATCTAAGTTGAAGTCCTATGATATGTCTAAAATTAATCTTAATCTTTAAATATAAATCATGATTACATCCAAGTATAACTATTAAGAATTGAGTATCATTATCAACCTCAATTCAATCAAGTTTATTAATGATTGGTTAGTAAGAGGTATGACTATTGAAATAAGACATGTCCCTTGGCTTTGGTGTACTAAAGGGAAGTCATATGTAGTTGTTGATGCATAATCATCAATAGACTCATATAGTATGACACATAGACCATTGATGAACTGTATTTTTCCTAGATCTGATATCAGATACTTGATATTGGGGCCCAAGAAGTAATGTTGGATATCTAATATTGCAGGATGTGTGCTAGCCTATAAATACAACACTTGGGAAGAAGGTTTGGAATAAGTTTTTTCATAGCATATCAGAACTCTTGTAATTTATTTTCTCTAGAGTTAAAATATTTTCCAAAGTGCCTATAATAAGATTCATTGAGTGTACGGATCTTTATTTGAGCACTATTTTACTTGAGCACAATAGTGTGTGCAACAATAAAGACACTTTGCAGCAACTTGGCTAGATTAATTATTTTATTTATGCCTTTATTATTTTGCACAATTTTCTTTTATGCTTCTAAGTAATTAAGCTAAATTAAGCTAGCTAGATTAAATATTAATTAATTAAGCATATAAGTACAATTTTTTCAAGCATGCATATGACGCTTGGTAATCCTAGCAACACTTAATGTTTGGTAATCCACTAGTGTTATACATGTTCAAGATGTAAACAAAAAGTGGGACTGGATACTTATGTTAGGATAGTGAGTTATTACTTAGCAATTAGATTAGTTAAATTGATTCATAAATTGATTTTTAACTTGTTAATTGTAGATGAATAAATTATAAAATAATAAAAATCATGTGCCTCAATTACACTTAACCATATAATTAAGCTCCACAAGTGTAGGTGGGAAGACAATGATCATTGCAATTAGATTTCATGTCTTGGAACCAATCTACATAGGAACTTAAGGTCTATAGAATTAGACTAGATGACACATGAACACTTGTGATTTATATGGTTGGGCATAGGGGTACCTCACCACTCATCATTGGTGTAGTTTTTGGGGACCTTTAGTTTGTTACGTGCACTATCTAGGACTTAGTAAAAAATCATTCAAGTTCATTAGAATGAATCATAAAGGCATATCATACTTCCAAATAACCACAAAAATTCTAAGAAAGCACATTGCATTTCTTGTCTTCTAATATAAGATGTCTTCTTCTCATAGGAGTGATTCTCCACCCAAGTCTAACAAAGTAAATCAGTAGGTTCCCTAACAATACAAAGTGGTATATGTCCATTTTTATGAGTATGTATTCAATTTCACCTTCATCCGACACCACGATGAACTACTACAATGGTGAGACATAGAAGGAAAAATTGTATTGCTGCTCGATCAAAACATTCTTGCAATGTTGTAAAAAAATCTTATGTGGTTGGGCATCAAGGACTTCATGTTGAATATGTTGTGTAGGATAGAAATGCCAAGGATTATCATCCCATTAATGCATAATGTCTAAGGGATTGATAACTAGAGCAGTGTTATGAATCTACAAAGGGAAAGTGGCTCGATGATTCTACATTCCTAACATACCAAAAAGATGATGGAGAACCATTTTCTGGGGTTTTTTCATAGAAAGAACCTCCTCTCTTTTACTTCAATGAGGGAGGTCAAAACCAAAATTTGTTGTCTACGATACATAATCATGGTTCTAGTAACAATGGATCCGATGAAAAAAGGGTTTTCAAGAAGGAGAGTCATGGTGATGCAAGAAAGGAACATGAGCATGATTGTGAGCACTAAACAGGGGGTGGTAGGCACTATGATGTTGTTAGTCATCCTTCCACTTCACCTTCTTTATCATCTTCTCCGTCTTCTAACATTGAATGCAACTGTAGGGGGCATGATCATGATGGAGGTGACTAATAGGACTAAAATGATCATAGGTACTATTGGAAAAGTTAAGATCTAGGGCATAGGCATTCAAGAGAGGTCTGTTGCCACAAATGAAGGGGTAGTAGAGGACATCATCAACACCAAGATCATGGCTATGATGAGTCTTTACTTGCTATCCAAAGCACACTAAACATCAAAAAGATAATGAGAATTCCTACAAGGTACATAAAGGATAGTCAGATTAAGAGGCTAGACATGAATAATATCCCTATATTCGAAGGGGTATATAACTAGGATCCCTAGAATCATCTTCAAGATTTTCATGATGCCTGTGCCTCACAAAATATAGAAAATGACTAGTAAAAGCTTAAGTTATTTCCTATGACACTCATCAAGGAAGTAGAAAGTTGGTACCAGTCCTTAGAATCAGAATCAATCAGACAGTGAAGTACAATGCTTGAACTATTCAATGACAAATATCAAACATACTCTTGAGTGTCCAACTTGAGGAGGTAGATCCAAGGATAAAGGAAAGGTACACATGAGTCCTTGAATGTCATCATGGGTAGATATTATTCCTTATTACATTAATTCCTTGGCCATGGTTACTCTCAACAAGAACAACTTTTTCTCATCATAGATGGGCTTTGATCAGAAATGAGGAAGACTCTTAACGTTTATGCCCAAGGGAAATTGTCAAAGTTAAGATCACATCAAATTCAATGACTAATGAGTAGGTAGTAAAGGAAGAATAAGAGTTGAGAAAACAAAAAAGTATAAAAGAGTATAATTGAGATCCTTCCATTTGCAAGAGAAGGTCCAATTTTGTGACTATGAGGAGGAATCACCACATGATGGGGTGGTGAACTGAAAAGTATTACTGATTCAAAAATCTACTTTTAAAATTTTGGCTACGGTAGATCAGTTATGGGACTATATGAATAGTATATTTGAAGCTATTATAGAAATTACTATAGAGTCTAAAGAACAAGGTAGTGATTATGACTGCATGAGGCAAAAGGAAGATGAATGTGCCAATCAAAGGAGTAAGGGCAAGATTGTTGCATTAGAGGAAGTTTTTGAAACTAAATCAGATGATGATGGTGGGTGTGACATCTACCAATATGAACATCCTAAGGGATGTTGCCCCATTGTGTCAGACTTCTAAGAGTTTGGGATGTCTACTCTAAATCCACAACTAGAAAAAAGATAAACACCCAAAAGATTACCTTATCCTTAAAGTAATCCTAGGTAGTTTCATTAGCAACAACAATATTATCCAAGTGGAACTCCACAACTAGAAAAAAGAAAAACACCCAAAAGATTATCTTATCCTTAAAGCAATCCTAGGTAGTTCCATTAGCAACAACAATATTATTCATGTGGAACTCTATCACAATTGTACAAGAAATTTCATTAGTGGAAACACCCACAGTAATGGGTGATGTCATTTCCAAGGCAACAATATCTTTATAGAAAACTAGATCCATATGGTTATTACGTTTAGCAAGCCTTGTCTCTACATGAATCTTCTAGTCATGTTTCTCCTTTCCAACATCACTACTATCTTCCCAAATACTATAGAACTCATTCTTCACATTCTAGGAAGGATACCACATTCTATCCCTATCCTTATCCTATTCCTACACCTATTCCTCGATTCTCAACATAGCTACCACTTTTTCCATCCATGTAGGATGAACTTCTAGGCTAGTTGTAATAATGCAATGCTACTAGGGCCATCAATCTACAATTGGTTTACAAACTGAGTGGTTCAAAACCTCATGCTTTTAAAAGACCTTTCTTCAGATCGAACAACCCCACTAAATCCTTATAGGCTTAGGAAAATGATTACCTTGCTTCTACCTCATCCTCTATAAACCATTCCATTGGGTTCTTTTCAAACCAAATACCACCTAGAATCCATACTATTATGCTCACTCATGTCGTATCTGATTGGATTTGGGTTGGTAACCTTCTCAAGAAATTAGATAATCCTAGGAGCTCTCTTATCTATTTACAAATTGTTGGGAATGAATCATGTAAAGCTCTTCTTGATTCAGGTTTTAGTGTGAACTTGATTTCTAATAAAATGTATATTACCTAGAACCTACCACCTCTTAAAAAGAATAATATCCAATTGAAATTGGTAGACTAGTCCATTACTATTCTATTGGGATTGATGAAAGACATTGTGACTACTATTTATAGGTGGTCTTATCCTACCAATTTCCTAATAATCAAGGTTGAGAACTGTAAGGGGGACTTTCCAATCATTATGGGAAGGTCATGGCTAAGCACTGTTAATGAAAGAATGGACATTAAAGATCTTTCCCTGGAAATATCTAAGAAAAATGCATTTGGGAAGATTAATAAGAAGTGAGTTCCATGCATACAACAATATAGGGTGCAATTACATGTAGAAACTCTGGTTTGTGAAGTGAGCATCTATTTTCACATGTAGGTAGTGTGCACATGAAGCATATATTCAAAGATGTTTCTATGTAGTAGCCACAAAACAAGAGGGCATTCAATGACTAACCACTAATCTTGAAAGTAGCAAAATGTGCATGGAACCTACTGAGAGCCTAGCATGCATGTATATCACAAGCATGGATGAACTAAAGCAAGTTCATCATCAACTCTCTAATAATGCAAATGATGATACCTATTGGAAAGAGTTGGAAATTCCTAAAAATTTTAAACAAGAGCCCCTTGAGTTAGAAACTCTACTTGCTAGAATGGAATATGCATTCTTGAAAAATGGAAAGATGGTAATAATTAATGCAAACCTTACTCTAAAATAGAAATAGATGTTGTTAAATGTGGTTGATAAATGATCAACAACCTTTGCTTGGTCATATCCTAAGCTCATAAGGATTGATCCTAAGATATGCTAGCATCATATCTAGATTGACCTAGCCATGAAGCCAAAGAGGTAGCCACAATGATGGTTAAATCCATAACTGAAGCAAATCATCACAAAGGAGATTAAGAAACTCCTTAAGGAGGGTTTATCTACCCCATTGCGAATAGCAAGTCACTCCATCCACTTGTGATTGTATCAAAGAAAGGTGGCAAGTGGTAGGTCTACATCAATTTTTGGCTATTAAATATGGTAACATTCAAAGATCATTTTCCATTGCCATTTGTTGATTAGGTGTTGGACACCATATCTAAGCATTGTTATTATAGTTTTCTGGATGGTTATAATGGCTATAACCAAATCTAGATCACACAAGAGGACTAGGCCAAAATAACATTCACGAGTCCCTTGAGGGCCTTTGTATATTGGAAGATGCATTTGATCTTTGTAATGTCCCTACTATATTCTAATGCCTGTTTTTATGTATTTTTCAGTAGCATATCGATAGTGAGATGGAACTCTTCATGGATGACTTCTCCACATATGGAGCTACATTTGAGTAAGCATTGGACTGCCTTGAGCAAGTACTTAAAAGATGTGCAAAAACAAATCTATAGCTTAATTAGCAAAAGGGTCATCTGATGGTTTAGAAGGGCATTATATTGAGGCATAAAATCTCACAAGCAGATATTAACATTGACCTTGAAAAGATAAGGGCCATCCAAGGAATCACTTGTTAACCAGAAATTGTAAAAGATATCCAATTATTCCTTGGACACACTGGATACTACTAGTGATTCATAGAGAATTTTTCTAAGATCACAAAACCATTGGTCAAGCTAACAAAGAAAGATGCTCCATTTTTTTGGACCAAGGAATGTGAAAAAGCATTCCAACAATTGAAGTAAAACTTGTAGAAACTCCAATTCTATAGGCACTCAACTAGTCCAAACCATTTCAAGTTATGATCAATGTATTAAATTATCTCTAAGGGGCTATGCTTACATAGTTGGATGATAAGAAACATCCATATTACCTCGGCCATGCAAGTTGAAGCATTGTGGATGCACAACTAAACTACACCATCACAAATAAAGAATTGATAGTAGTGGTGTTTGCTCTAGAAAGTTTTAGGCACTATGTGCTTGGATATAAATTATTTGTGTACACTAATCATAGTGCGATTCACTTCTTGATGAATAAGCCAATGGTAAGCCCTTATGTCATATGATGGCTAGTGATCTTGTAGAAATTTGATCTTACAATGATAGATTGAAAGGAAACTAAAAATGTGGTTGTTGATGACTTATCTCAATTATGATGGAATAATAAAGAGGAGAAAAATCCTCTATCTAATCAATTTCTTGATGAACTCCTCTTTGTCAAGGATATAATTAAACAATTACCCACTAAGCATAAATGGTATGATGGTATTATCACCTATCTTCTCAGTCAAGAGGTGCGACAAAGGTTGGACCACAAAAAGAAACAATAGTTTCTTCATTAGGTGGAACACTTCATGGAGATTAATGGGCATCTCTAAAAGGTGTGAATTGATGGCCTGGTTCATTGGTATATCCTTGATGCTGATAACCTGTGTTCTCCAAGATGCTCATGAGGGTCCTTGTGGTAGCCACTATGCTAGAAGATGCATGGCCATTAAAATCTTGATGGCATGGTATTATTGGCCAACAATTTTTTAGGGAAGATCATGAATTTATCCATTCTTGTGAATGTTGCCAACGAGATGTTGGAATGACTTCTCAAATGGAGGAACCTTAGTAGTGGATTTAACCACTAGAACCCTTCAACATGTAGGGCATTGACTTCATGGGTTTCATCAAACCTATGTCAAATGGAAAGGTGTATATCATAGTGACTATTGACTATTGTACAAAATGGGCAAAGTAGCAACTATCATCGATTGTACATCTTATACTGTTGCTTAATTTGTATAACAAAATTTTGTAAATAGGTTTGGTATGCCATGTGCATTAACTTTTGATAATGAAACCCACTTTACAAGCACTATCTTTTGAAAACTCATGCAGTGCTTAGGGGTTGAGCATAAATTAACAACACCTTATCATCCCCAAGCCAATGATCAAGCTGAGATTACAAATAGAAAAATCACAAAGATTCTAACAAGAGCTATTTAATAGATATAGGAGAGACTAGAGCACAAAACTCAACAATGCCCTCTAGGCCTATTGCTCAACATGAAAACTCTCTATAGGCTATTCTCCTTATGAGTTGGTGTACAAGAAACTCTCAATGCTTCCAATTTAGTCTAAGTTCCATACACTTTCAATAGCTTGTAACTTGGACCTTGACCTTAGCCTTGCATAAAAAGAAAAATTAATTAACCTAAATTTGCTAGATGAAAATATATTAGTGGCCTTGTCATCTAACAAGTTGCACAAGGCATTTAACAAAAAATGTCATGACCTTAGAATTAGGAACATCAAATTTCAACTAGGAGATAAGGTCCTTTACTAGAACCCCACACAGGTACCTAAATGAACTAAGTTCCAAACATTGTAGAAAGGACCTTATATTAATTATGATGCTTTTCCTTTTAGGGCCATGTTGATCTACAAACCGCCTGGATAATAAGCAGTTGGTCAACACACAACAAGTCAAACCTTTCCATGAGCCTAACCAAGCTAGTGCAACAAATGCCTCATCGGATGGACAACCATGCTTAATCTTTTAGATCTCCTCCTTTCAACTTAGTCATGGGAGAGATCACCATCCATGATAACTATATAAGTGGCTCCTTAGTTTTTCATCTTTTTTTTTACATATTTTTGTTTTACATCTTGTTATTTTTACAACTTTTTGTTTTACGCCTTCTTTATCTTACACCCTTTTTTACATTATTATTATTTTTTAATTTTTTATTTTGCAACATCATTAGTACATTTTATTTTTCTTTAATGCTTAACAATTTATAGTATATTTCTCTTTATTTTGGTGTGATTTTCTTATTGTGTTTAATAATAACATGCCTTATTGCCAACTAGCTATAGCGTGGATTGTTTAATGTGAACATGTGCTATTTAATTATTTGATTGTTAGTTTCTAGATTCTAGCTTTGAATTTTGTTACTAATAACTAGGACATGGTTTATTTTTCATGAAAAAAATAATGAATCCACAACATCCACCCATCCACAAACTCTATGGTTTTTCTTGTTCTAGAAGTATGAGGTCCCTTTTTCATTAATAAAACTTTAATGAACTTGTGACTTTGGTAGTTTCTGGACTTGGAATGGATTCAAAGGTTTGAATAGGGTGTGACTTCAAGGGGACTTGGTACTCTTTATGCCTTTTTGCTTATATGAATGAATGTGTGTTCTCATGGATTTCTTACCATTCTGTATCAACTAATAATAGAAAGTTGAATAAGTCTTTGCATGGTGTTGTTTCTATTTCAAAAAAAAGAAAAAAAAGAAATGATGAGAATTTAAAGTACATCCCTTAGAAAAAATAAATGGGCTACAAGCATTAGTTATGGGACTAGAAGGACATGTTACCCATGCCTAAAGATCTCCTCTAACTAAGGTCCTCTCTCACTTCTTACTTCTATTTTCTTCTTAAAATGAGGAATGATGGTTGTTCTGTAGGAGCACTCTTGTGTTTCAAGGGGGTGGATTGATCTTAGGATGGTAACTAAGCATGGTTGGCTTTGATCTAGAGTAAGGATTGATTTTATCAAGTCATTTAACCACAAAATTTACAAGGGACTTCATGTAACCTTAATCGGGAGCTCCATTCAACTCTGTCTCTCATCCATCTATGCTTTCCATGTCTTACCTCATTGCCAATGTTCATGTTCTTGTTCAATGTATTTCTTTGATGTGTCAAAATTCTTAGGTATTTTCTTTCAAGTTTTAGCACTTACATTTTCATAACTATTAAGCACCGATGGGGCCTATAGACTCCTTGGTTTGAGGTTATTCATGGGAAAAAAAGGGCATGTGCCTACTTTGGGAAGGACCCACTTGCATACTATTTGGTTGGATTAGTTAAGTTCTTTATCGTTAGACATTCTCAAAATCAGATCTTTTTGTGTGCCCCATCAATGACATCGAATTGTGTGCATCTTCACCATGGTTTTTCAATGAAATCCTATTTTTTGTTATTGTGAATTATTTAACCCTCTTGAAGTATTTCATCACATTTGGGCTTTTTGAAAATTTAGTAATGGATCGCTTATCCATTTCACCATATTTTTCAATCTTCCCAGTAACACTAATAAAGGAATCAATCTAATATAATCACAACCTAGCTAAGTATAAATATCAATGAGACGAGGTATCTAAAGGCTATACACTACACATTGCACACTAATCTATTATTTTGTTGTGATTGTAGTGTGAAGCATGCACTGAAAGTGGGATTGTCTTCACCAAAGGATAAGTAGTAGCACCATGTGATGAGGACCCTTCATGATCATTAAATCTTCTTCTTCACTCTTTACCTCCCAGAGGAGTTGGATGTCAGTTTTGGCTAGGGTGTTTAATTTTGTAAAAGATTGTAAATTCGTACACTTGGGCACTTAGTGTTTGTCTATTCGGTCTAAGTTAGTTTGCATGTTAATCAATAATCCCATAGCTTCCCAATATTTTTGTAAGGGACTTGTTCCTCCTTTTGTTCACTCAAGGACAAGTTTTCATTTAGTTGTGGGGCTATGATGAACCATATTTTGCCTAGCTCTAATATCAAATACCAAATATTGGAGCCCAAGAAGCAGTGTTAGATGTTTGATATTGTGGGTTGTGTGTTGGCCTATAAATATAGTGTTGGGACATATGATTTGAAGTAAGTTTTTTCATTGCATAATAGAGCTCTTGTAGTTTCTTTCCTCCAAAGTTAGAATATTATCCAAAGTGCTCATAGTAGGAGTCATTGATTCTAGCATTGTTATACCTGAGTATGATAAGGTGTATGGTAATAAAGATGAGCTTTCTAATAAACCTTGCAACACCTTCACTAGATTAATTAATTTATTTATTCCATTAATGTTTTGCATAATTTCCTTTAATTCTTTTGAGTAATTAAGCTAAATTAAGCTAGCTAGATTAAATAGTAATTAATTAAGCACACAAGTATGACCACTTTAAGCATGCACATGATGCTTGGTAATCCCAACAATGCTTAATGTTTGGTAACCCTATAGCATTATGCGTGTTTAGGATATGCATAGAAAGTGGGACTAGATACTTATGTTAGGATAGTTAGTTATTAATTAGTAATTTGATTAGTTAAATTGGTTTATAAATTAATTTTTAACTTTTTGTTAATCATAGATAAATAAAATATAAAATAATAAAATTCGTGTGCCTCAATTACACTCAACCATACAAATAAGCCCCACAAGTACAGTTGGGAAGACAATGATTGTCACGATTAGATTTCACATCCTAGAACCAGTCTACTTAGATTTCATGCCTTGGAAGTAGCATAGGGGTGACTCAATATCAGGTCCATAAAAATCTATAAATAGGACCCCTATGATCCTCAAAAAAATCATTATCATGAATTGAAGCTAGAGGAGTTTTTGCATCTTTCTCTCTCAACTAAGAGCTTTACTCAACCAAATTTCACACATGATATATTGCTCCATACCACTATAATTTTCATGGTTTTGAACCTATTTGATCCTAGAGTGTTCAGTTTATTTAGGGGATCATGCAGTTTATTCAAGGGAGCATGCTTATGTGGAAAAATTATGCCAATTTTTTGAAATTTGGTATTGCTTGAAAAGTATTATAAGGTTAAGAATGTTAAAAACCTTAAGTATTCTAATGAAAAATTAGTTGTATGAATTCTAGAGCCTTTAATTATCTCACCTAAGGAATCATAGCCATCATTATAAGTCATACATTAGGGAAAAGAAGCTAATTGTGAAGGGTCATAAAAGAAGTTAACAGTTTTTGGGCATTTTTCTTGAAATTTTTCTAACTCAACAATCACATGAGCTAAGAACTTAATAAAAATAAGGTCATGATTAAGGTATAAAATTGTTGATGAATGAAAAACACCTTAGTGACACCAAATCCTTGATTGATTGTAGATGGTCCCAAAAAGAGGAGGATAAGAAGGACCTTCATAGAGTGCAAGCAAACATCCTAGAGGTCACAGAGGTTGACTAAGAGAACAAGGCCCACAAGCCAAGCATGAAGAATAGGAGGCCAAGTTGTTTAGCATTCATTAAGAGGCTCCTACTACTAGGTAGTCAATCTAAGCAGAGGTTGTAGAACCATAAACTCAAGTGCAATGACAATGCCTCACATTATTCCAAGAATGCCTTTAAGCCATCTATGAGTGATCCATGTTGACCATGGTCATCATGGAAATGAACTTTGGGCCATTCATGACATTTTTCCTTGAGGTAGTCAGAACTTAGCTTTAGTCATATTCTCTATGAAACATCCTCTCTAAAAGTGGGAAATGGTACTTTGGTGAGATGTACCAATTCTAGCATATTAAAGAAGAGGGCACCACCATCAACATTGGTAGAGTCTCTATCTCTTTTTTAGTCAAGGCCATTGTAGAGGCTCTAAACATACCAGATGTGGGGGCCAAGGTAGCACATCTATCCAAAAAATCTAAAATGGAAACAAGCTGTGGCTGAAGTGGGCATATAACAAAGAAGATAAAATATATAGTGAGTTGACTCTAAAGAGAGGATTTATTTCAAAATCAACACATACCACCTCTTCCCCACTAAATGGCTCAATAGAATAGCAACCTACACAACCAAAGTAAGTGTAATCCTAATGGAGAAATACAATGCCAATGTTACCCAATTTTAATTCATGGAGATTCAAAGGTGATTCAAGGAAAGAAAGGTGGGATAGCTAACACTTCCATTCCCTTGCAATTATAAAGCTATGCAAGTGCATTATAATATTAGGTTACACCAATGATGTTCCTAGGAGGGCTTAGAATGCTTCTTTCTTTGAGTTTCTTAAACCAGTAGCACCAAGGAAAGACTTTGGTAATGAACAAGAACTAGAGAAGGATCTAGAACAAGAACCAAAAAAAAAAGATTGAGTAAGAACTTGCGTAATGAAAAGAGCCAAATTCCATCATCATCTCCATTAGATTAGGTCCACAATGAGACATCTGCAGTGAATAGATCAAAATCTTCATTGGTAAAGTAGGGATGAATCAAACCTCTTTTGAGTCATCAATGATGTGATGCAGTCTATACTTTTTGCCAATCCATCAAGGGAGTAGATTTCTTTGCAAGCATGAAGAGAAGCCTAGTGGTCACAACAAATCTATGGAAATGCTGCATCTTTTCAAGTGGTTTTTAAAATAGGATAACATGTCACAGTCATGATCATGTAGCACTAAGATGTAGCAAGCATACCAAAAGTTATCATAGATTACATTACAAAATTTTTTAATGTGCCCATTGTGTCCCCGATGGACTTGACTAGAACCAGAGATGCA
Organism: Gnetum montanum; assembly: GCA_015680685.1. Lineage (NCBI taxonomy): Eukaryota > Viridiplantae > Streptophyta > Gnetopsida > Gnetales > Gnetaceae > Gnetum > Gnetum montanum. The sequence goes on from MNCI01025803.1 coordinate 176,268, forward strand.
AAAACATTAGCTAGGACTTTAATGACTTCTATGGCCCCTAAGGATGTGCTTGATAGATTTCTGTAGATTTGACAAGTTATGAAAACTCTTTTTAACATCCCTAGTGATGTTACTATAGTACAATCTAACCTCATTTCCACAAAAGAAAAACTAATCATGGTAGAGACCAAGGTAGAGCATGTAGAATCATAAGTGCATAGATTGTAATAAGAGCTTATTGCCCTGAGAGCTAAAAGAAGGAAACCTTTCCAATTTGTTACACCTAACTAGTTGGAATAATTTTGAATAGAGTAGCTGGGCCCATGCATAAGAAAAGGTAGAAAGTAGTTTGGAATGCCTCAGCCACCAAAACACAAGCATATGCCCATGCAAAGGCATTGGTCACTACAAAAGAGGAAAAAAACTAGCTTGCTACTGATAATGCAAGGTTGAGCACTATCGAAAAATAGAAAAACATTTTGAAAGAAAGTATCCACTAGTTGAGGGAGCAACTAGTGAGGGTCAACCACAATATAAGTAGATTGGCCAGAGAGAACCAAATCCTCTTAATGAAGGTGGTACACACAATATACCAAAAGTCTATAATTGAAATAAGCATGTGGAAAAACAAGGCCAAGAAGCATGAGAAGCTAAAAGAACACTTTCAAGACTAGATTGACATGTATGAATAGATTGATAAAAAAGAAATCCAAATGGAAAAGGCCCACATTAGTTCCATGTTAATGTAGAATTTTTACTAGTAGCCCATCTTGGATAGCTACACCCTAGTTCACCAAGTAGAAGTGAAGAATAAGAACCTAAAGATTGAAGATTTGAAAGAGTATATGGTGTTAGATAATCTTTGCTATGCTAACCTTGCCATGTTAATAGCAAGTCAACCCAAAAATGAGTTGGAACAATAAGTAGCAGCCACCTATTCCTTATATGAAAAAGAGTTTGCAAGATAGAAAATATGTTTTACAAAAACTTCAGATGGAAAACTTAGAATTATAAATAGTTAAGACATGCTAACACTAGCAAAGAGATGTAGCCTCAAAACTGGCCAAGAGATTAATAAATTATCATGAATTAAGAGAAAAAGCTATAGCTTTCAAGGACAAATGTTAATAGTTTGCAGCATGATATGTGAAAGTGAATCAAATGTTCCTGTAGCTACCATGTTTGTGGGATGTATCGATTCTAGCACACATTGGATCATCAACCTAGACAGTGCATGATCCAAAATTGGAGAAGGAGAAGTTGTACGCACTCCTAAATTGCTACAAATTCCAAAAGCTTGACAACAAGGGAAGCAAGTAATGGAAGAGCCACCACCTCTAGGAACTACATAAGCTTCCCCAATTTTGTTGTTTTGTCGTGTTGTGTCCATTTTTGTAAAACACCACTGTGGCATGGAAGAGTCAATTTGTGTGTTTATTTAAGTCAGTCAATAATCCTATTCCTTCTCAATATTCTATAAAGAACTTGTTCCTCATTTTGTTTAGCTTGAGGATGAGTTTTCATTCAGTTGTGGGGGTATGATGAGTCATGTTTTATAGGATTTCAATATCAGATATTTGATATTGAAGCCATGATGTTGAGTATCTAATATTAAGGCACGACCTCCATTGTTGGGGATTTGGTATCACTCATTCCGTGCTAGCCTATAAATACAACACTTGGATGCATGGTTGGGATATAGATTCAGATAGATTTTTAGTAGTAGAAAGAAGTAGAAGTAGAGAAGTTTTGTTAATTTTTTTTCTAATGCATGCTCATTGTGTGATGTTAAGTAATTTTATGATATCCTTATTTGAGTGTAACCTAGTTGGACATGTTACATGTTCAACAATAGAGATTAAGATTACTTCTATCATTGCAACATCCACTTAGCTTTATTATTGTTTTTAATTACTTAAATGCTTACTATTTTCCTTAGTTAATGTTTATCATTTTTTGTTCTTTATCATTTTTTATCATTAAGAGAAATGAGTATGACTAATCATGAGCACTTAAGTGTAACTACTTGGTAACCCAATAGTGTTATTATTTGGTATGCCCAGCAACAGTACACTTGGTAATCCCAGTGGTAGTTACGCAAAGTTTAAGGTGTGTATGAAAGGTTAGATACTCATTGCACATGGGATAGTTTAGAATTTACTTTCCATTGTTAATTAGCTTATTTAATTAATTTTGTTATTATCATTAGGAGTAGCATAAGGCCAAAACAACATCAAGTATCATATGCCTCACTTTGGATTAAACCATATGTGAGAAAGCTACAACTAGTCCAAGTGGGAAGACTATGAATTACAATTAAGAAATAATGATCTTGATGTCATAATTAGTCACATCCATGGAATTCAATTAGATCCTGTGTGAACACTTGTGATTCATATGGTTAGGAATAGGGGTACCTCATTGTTGTACCTAAGCACAACAGTGTGTGTCATGATAAAGATGAGCTTTTTGATAAACCTTGTAGCACCTTGGCTAGATTAATTATTTTATTTATGCCTTTAATGTTTTTCATAATTTCCTTTAATGCTTCCAAGTAGTTAAGGTAAATTCAACTATCTAAATTAAATAGTAATTAATTAAGCACATAAGTATGACTACTTCAAGCATGCACATAACACTTGGTAATCCCAACAATGCTTAACGTTTGGTAACTCAGTAGCATTATACATATTCAAGATGTGCATGGAAAGTGGGACTAGATACTTATGTTAGGATATTTAGTTATTAATTAATAATTAGATTAGTTAAATTGGTTCATAAATTGAGTTTCAACTTGTTCTTAATTGTAAACGAATAAAATATGAAATAATAAAAATAACGTGGCTTAATTACACTTAACCATACAACTAAGCTCCACAAGTATAGTTGGGAAGACAATGATTGTCATGATTAGATATCATATTCTGGAACTAGTGTACTTAGGAACTTAAGGTCTATAGAATTTGACTAGATCATATGTGAACACTTGTGATTCATATGGTTGGGTGTAGGGGTACCTTGCCACTCATCAACCATAATCATTATATCTTCCTTCCATGGTTGTCCTCCTTGGTCTTCTTCATTGAATACTGTTGTCTTCTTTCCATGATTGTCTATTTTTTCTTTATGGCCATCTAGTTATATAACCACCAATATCTATGGATACAATTTGGTGTTGTTATGATGCATCTACTTTTTTATATTTTTTATTATGCTCAATATAAGTTCTTTGATACATTATATAACTTGTGGGAGCATCATAGATTCTACTTGCTCATAATGTACAATAACTATGATTCCTATAAATTCTCCATATCTATAATTTACATAATAATTTAGTATGTTGGGATTTTATTTGATGAACTTGTTTAGTCTCATTGTATGGATCTTAATTCTTAATGCAATATCAAATCTCAAGTTGGTTTCTTCATATGCCTTGTTAAAGGCCAAGAGTGTGAAATTTGAATGTTAATGATTATTGGTTGGTAGTTACATTTATTGCACCATGCAAATTCAAATTATTATTTATAGCACAAAAGATTCTACATTTTAGGATACATCATTTCACAAACTCTAAGCTTGTGTAATTAAGTCTTGACACTCATGTTTTGTTGCAATTATGCGATAAATTTGTTCTTTTTTTAGTTTTCTTTCTCATCACTTTCACTTATTCATCTAGTTCATTTGGTTCCTACTACATTCTTAGCTTACCAATTCTATTCTATCTTAACTAGATAAATGTTCTTTTTTCCAAAGTTGTGGTTGTATCTTGTTTCTATTAGTTTTTTATTTGCTATTTAAAAAGCAACACATCAATTATGATGTCTCATTTCATTGTTCATTAGTTTAATGGCCTTCAAATACAAGGATATTTTTCCAATTAATGAGAATTCTTTCTTAAAGAGTTAGTGCATGAAAGGATCATCCTTTAAAGTGGGATCTTTTTATAATTAATTAACTATTTATTATACTATGGTTTCAAAATTATTGGAGTCCCTTAAATTAGAGCTTAAGGATAAATAAATTCAACTCTATGTTGTGTTGGATTTTAAGGTTGTCATATGCAATTATAAACTTAGCAATGTAGGGGTTTTAATTAAAGAGTTCTCAAGGGAATTTGTTGTGTTAGAAGTATTATCATCTATTGCTTTTTAACCATCAATGATTAAATATAAGAAAATAATGTTAGCCATTATGATCTATCATGAGCAATGGTTTTTGTATTAGAAAAATTTTGCTTTATATTTTTTTAAATTATCTTCTAAGTGTTTGAGGTTTTGCCACAAAACTATGGAAGGTGAAGGTGAACTTGATGTAGTCAATCTTAATTACACCAATTCATGTATATGTTTAAGGGAACCATTAGATTTAACAAGGTGAATATGTCATCCAGCTTGTGATTTTATATTTCTTACTTGAAGGAACTATGAAGTAGTATGGCAATAATGCTCTCTACTCATACCATTCTATGAGATAGAAAGATCAACACTACATCGAGGCCCATCAGTTTGCTACATTCTTAGGTATAGTTAGGCATAAAAAATTGGTTTAAAGCTTTAAAGAATAATATGAAGTGACAAATGAGGTATTTTTATTTCTCTAATAAGTTTCATTGCTCTCATGCTTATATTCTTACTTTGTATGTATTTGTTATGTCTCATGCGAATTTTCTATGATTACGATCCTTGTGAGAAGAAGGGATAGCAAGGTAGTTAACAAAATGTATGCCACCATGATTATTAGCTTGGGAAACTAGAGCACATGTAATGATGATGATGCGAAGGAAACTATGACTATTCCAAAAAGGACATGGTCAAATCTTCATGAAGTATTATTGAAGAGTAGCATCATGGATTTAAGCATGCCCCACCATGTCTTGGAAAATAAATTTCTAGAATGTGAGGTCACAATTGAGTTCTTTAACTTAACTATCAAGAGGGATATTTTATATGAATATACTTAAAATTTCTCCACTTGGAAGAGCTTCACTAAGTGTAATGATGAACATTTAAATTCCAAGATTATGGAGAAGATCATAATGGATCTACTATGAGTTGCATTATAGTAAATTGTTGTTCCTCTAAATAATAAAGTACTCTCTCTATTTTATTTATATTATTATGCTACAAGTTATTCTATGAGGAGCATGAACACATAGTAGGAGTTGACAAAAAATTAGTCCATTCATCGTGATACTTTGACATGGGTGAATTAGTTAATTTAGAGACATAAAGACTTGGAAGTTTAAGGGCCTTTAGATAACTTCATCACAATTTGAAGAATACAAAAAGAGAAGTTTGGAATTGTTGGAGAAGGAAAAGCAAGTGAAGAAGATGCTATAGTTGCAAAAAGAATCAAAGGACCTTCCACCTACCATAGTTGATGTTGTATGGTTACAGGTGATAAAGAAACATATAAATAAATTATAGGGGAAGTTGGCCTCCATAACTACCAACAAGAACAAGAATCTATTTGCAGAGAAGTTTGTAGTGCAAAGTCTTGTGAGTATAATGTAGAATTTTGAAGTGGAAGGAAATGCCAAAGAAAATATTACAAGAAAAAGGAGGAGATCTTGAAAACTTTAGAAGTTGAGAAAAATGCTTACCCATAACTTCAATTTGACTTTCTTAAGTATGTGAGTAAGCTTTTAGATGTAATTGTTTCAAATAATTTAACTATTCTAGATTCGTTTTTAACCATGGATAGAAATATACTCGAATGACTAACTATAATTAAAATAAATTTCCTTGTTCTATCTCTTCTTTTATTGCTTCTTCATCTTTCTTTTCTTAAGCTTCTGTGATTGTAGTTAGTAAAGTATCTAAGCTTTCTTCTTTCCAAACAACAAATAAAATTAATATTAAATGATAAATCATCAGTTGGCTACGTCGATGCATATGCATCGATGCATCCCCGTTGATGCCTGTGCATCAAGGCAACAATTGTCTTTGCCTATAAATATGTAAGCACTCGTCGTGTATTTGGCACTTTTCAATCATTTTGTAGCTAAACTCTTGTAGTTTCATTTAATGATTTTAGGAAATAATCGGTGAGTGCCCACATAGTGAATCTAAGTCAATTGTATGAAGTCTTATTCAAGTGGCATTGTACTTGGATAGATTCCATGAATTGCAAGATGATCAAGATTGATTCATATTCATTGTATCACTTTAACTTAGAATAGATTTACTTTTCATGCAATTTACTTTCCATGTACTTAGTTAATATTTACATTTCCATGCATGTTAATCAATTAGCGAAAAGAGCATGACTAGTTTTGAGTGTAAACACGTATTCACTTGGTAATCCCAATAGCATTATTTCTTGGTTCACCCAGTAGCATAACACTTAGTAATCCTAGTAGTGGATACATGGGTTTAGGATGTGTATGATAGGTTGGTAATGGACACTCATTGTTCTTAGGCTAGTGTTGAATGTATCTTCTTATTGTAAGTTAGATTAAATAATTAATTTCTCTACTATCATTATGATTAGTTTAAGGCTGCAACAACATTAAGCATCATATGCCTCACTTTAGACTAAACCATATGTGAAAAAGCTACCACTAGTCTAAGTAGGAAGACAATGTCCTATAATCAATGCTTAAGAATTTAAATGTCATACTAGTCATATCCATAATATTTAACTAGATCATGCATGAACGCTTGTGATTCATATGGTTGAGCATAGGAGGTACCTATTGCTCATTATTGGCATCATTGCTAGGGATGGTGCTAGTTATTTAGATTAGTTATATTATAAATGATCACTATAAAGGTATGAACAATCAATATTTTAGAAAATATTAATATTTTAAGTCACACATGTTAAAAACATGTCTTCTTCACATATGATCAATAATGCATCATATGATGAGAACACTCAAAGGATAAATGATAGGATCTACACTGAAGAAAATTGGAGTGAACAACATCTAGCAAGGGTTTCATATGCTTATTTAGATCCTTACTATACTCAAAGACTATGTTCAACTAATGCAGACAATCCTAGAGAAGATGGAGTAAGTCCTAGAACAAAGAGGGCCTTAAGGCCTAGGACCTTCGCTAAAACTAGAAGAGATAAATCAAGGGACTATAGGGGGAGAGATAGGAGCCATGATGACTCTCCTAGTTTTCCATCTTCTCCTTCCTCTTCAACATCTAGTTCTGATAGAGATGAATGTATGTATAGAGATAGAGCTCCACTAAGGGATCAAGATAGAGAAAAAAATAGAATGCAAGGACAAGATAAAAGAAATCAACATGAGCATAGACAAGATTAGCGTAATCAAAAAAATAGAAATGGAGGTTATCACCATGACATGCCTAATGTTGATGAGCCCTTGTTGGCTACTAGGGGCATGATACAGATTATGGAGGTAGTTAGAATACCCCATAGGCATCAAAGGGAAAGCCACATCAAATGACTTGATATGAATAACATTCCTATATCTGAAGAAGGCTATAATTTTGATCCAAAGAATCATTTACAAGCCTTCCATGATGCCTATGGCTTGAAAAATATAAAAAATAAGTGGAAAAAGATTAAGCTCTTTCCTAGGATACTAATAGGTGAAGGTAGAAGTTGGTATAGATTGTTGGAACCAGATTCAATCCATCGGTGGTTAACAAAGCTAGAGTGTTTCAACAAAAAATACCAAACCTATGTGAGAGTATCCAACCTAAGAAAATAAATCCAATAATGGAAGCAAGAAAAACATGAATCCTTGGATGTGGCCTTGGATAGATACTATTCTCTACTACATAGATGTCTAGGCCATGATATTTCTCAAAAAGAGTAGTTTCTTCACATCATAGGTGGAACAAGGGAGACCCTTGGGATCTATGCCTAGTGTCAATTATTAGAATTGAGAGCCCATCAAATACCAAGGTTAGTTGAGAAAGTGGAAAAAGAAGAAGGAGAGTTATGCAAAAGGGAGAATGTAGAGGAATATAATTGGGACCCAACTCTTCAAAAAAAGGGAGTCCATATCTATGATGAGGAACAAGAGATAGCTCTTGATGAGTTGATTTCAAAATAAACCTAGCCAATATAAAAGTCTATCATTGAGCTTGAAGCAACAATAGATAATATGTGGGAGTTGATGAATGAAAAATTTACAACCTATGTGAAATCCATAGAGGAGAGGGTGACACAAAAAGTATCAAGTGACCAAAACAAGAAGAGGAAAAAGACCAAAGAAACAAGTAAAAACACTTATTAGAAAAAAAGGAAATGAGTTGTAGTAGAAGAGGTTATAGACTCAACCACATAAGAGGATGATAGATGTGACATCTGCCAATATGACCATCCAAACGGCTATTTCCTAGTTATGTTACATCTACATGAGTATGGGGCTTTTGCTTTGAATCCCAAGTTCATACAAAAGTAAATGCCTAGGAAATTACCTTACTCATAAGGTAATTATAGACATTTCTACAACCAACCGTACTATCCTAGTGGTACTTTTATTAGCCTCAAAACTACTATCAACTGCAGTGGCAAAACCCACAATCATGGGAGAAGCCATCATTAGACCAACACTATGCTTATTGCCAGCTGGACTTGCATGGATATTATGTTCAACAACTTGTTTCCCCAACTAGTTCTACTTCCACTACTTCAAATCACTACTATAACTCTCCCACATATCATCAACCTATAACATCTTCTAAGGGATCACCATATCATGCCTCTTATCCTCCATCATATCCTTGATATTCTCACACTTCCCTCCACCATAGGTCCACCAACAAAACAAGAAGGAGTGGCATCACATCATCAATAGAAGAATGCCACTTGTGTTATGAACATACAAGTAAATGATAATGCTAGTAGAACTCAACCACAGTCTCAAAAATGTCCTTTCTTTAGGATAGTTTCCACACATGTGCATAAAAATCATAAACATACTAGCTCAGCAAAACTAGCATAGGGACAATTTGGTGCAACATCCTTCCTCACAAGAAAAATGTCTTCCAATCCTATGCAAGAGCCAACACCCATTACAACTCCAATGCAAAACATAATAGATGAACCTATCATTGTGGAGAGACTGAAGACTCCATGCATCACTAATAATGATAAAGGGTGCAGTTGTGGGTTAGAAGTTCAAAATATTAACACAACCCCTGTAGCAACCCACAAAAATGTTAAGGAACAAGTGTGTGAGCAAAAACAAGTGTACATAATAGTCACTAAACTAGAAGTCACCTAGTGGCTTGAAAATGAAAGTACAAAACCATTTAAAAGATGCATGGAAACAACCACTCCACTTATTAGTTCTAGTCTTAAAGAAGGGACTAAAGAGAGAACTTAGACATAGAAATCTTACACTCTAACTATACACCAACATAAGATATTAAACAAGAAGACCCAAGAATTGAAATAGAAGATCAAGAAGAAGAAAACACGTTTGGACCCTTTGAAAAGAAAATACCTTCAAGTCCAATTGATGATATGTCTTCCAATCAAAAAGAGATTATCATCAATGTTAGATGTGCTATCACATGAATGATTAAATTAGCAAAGATGATAAATGAAAAAACTGTGATGTATGACTAAGGTGCATAGTCCATTTCAAAAATTCATAGTCTCATGGATAGAAATTATGCATAACTTGATCAAGTCAAATAAAAAATACGTTACATTAGCTTTTAAGGGCATAATTATGACTTTGAATATTCACAATTATTCATATGCCCATGAAAATATTGTAATTTAAGGAAGGCATCCTCTTGGAAATAGGTTAATGATTGTGTAGTATTTTTAAGCCTACCATCTAAAAATTTAAGAAAATAAAATTGTTTAAATACAAGACTTAGTAATTATCTATAATAATTCTAGACGATTGCTCTCAGCATCAAATTTTTCTTCCTCTCTATCTATTCTCTTCATACATTCGTTCCTTCCCTAATCTACTTATCAATTATATTGTAAATGATCTTGATTATGGAGAGAAAATTCTATTCTATCCAACTTAGTAAGAATCTTGCATTATGAAGATTTTATGTTGTGGTATGTATTGTGGAAAGTGAGCTCAGTCCTATTTTACATTATATGGTCTATTTTTGCATAGAGTTTATGCTGTTTAAGCTTTAGATTAAGCCATATTATAAGAAGAAATTTTGATTTTTTTAATAAATTACTCTACCCCTAAGGATTTAGGGGAAAGTTTTGGTGTAGATGTAGGCTAAAAAATCTAGTAGTTGAACCATCATAAATTCCTAGTTTCTTCATTTCTTATGGTTTTATTTATCTATTCTATATTTTCTTTGGTATTAAAATTATTTTAAAGGCCTTAATTTAGCCCATTCTTAGTGCCTTACAACATCTTACTCAAGCCAACAAGCACCATCCTAACATGACTCTTATGTTAATGTAGAGTTTACTTACTATTGTAAGGATTTTTTTTGTGTCTTTATGTTTTGGACACTACCAAGCATGTGCTTCTTCTTTAAATAGAATTGATAGTAATTAGAAAACTTCTTAAATTTATCTAATTGTTAGAATTTCCTAGGGTGCTCAAAAGCAAGATTTCAAATCAAAGATCCACATTTAGCTACAATTAAATATAGATTTGGACATTAATGAGTCAGGAATTGGTAGCCATGGGGTTATCTAGGGTTATTATCTCTTCAAAGATCACACCAATTTTCATAAAGGCTTCCTTATTTCAAATTCTATCTGGAATGCTTGGGAGGTTGATCTATACCGAAACTAAGAGCATATACCATCTAGTAGTTTTCTATACACTAATTAACCCCAACTTCCATATCTCTATGAAAAGAAGTTGAACTTCAAATATACATGGTCTCATGGATAGGACCTTGTGCATAACATAATGAAATTCAAACAAAAATAGGTTGCATTACCTTTTAAGGGAGTAATTACCACCTTGTGCATAACATAATGAAAGTCAAAAAAAAAAAAAGAAAAGGATTGCATTACCTCTTAAGGGAGTAATTAGCACTCTGTAGGTTGGCTATTATTTGTATTCTCATTACAATCTAAGGGAGGCACTCTATTGGAAAATAGGTCGATGATATCTCTAAGCATACCATCTAACAATTTGGTCAAGAAGAAAGATGTTAATTTCATTGGCCAACTTGGTTACAAAGAAATGCTTCCAGTTTTGCAAACTGCTTTCTCTTTGAATAGTGTGGGTGTTGGTTTTTGTGTATTACTAGAGAAGCTAGAAACCACATCAATAAGGGATCAATAAAGTGTGTTGGTTAGTCAAGAATTATAATTTTGAATCCATTCATTGTCTTGTTACTAGTGTTAGGGTTCTCGCTAGCATCATGCAATCCCACCTTCTTTATTTTCCAGTTAGAATGGTTTTTGCTTGAATGAATCTTTGACATAGTTATACCCCTCTTCATTTGTTACCAAGACATAGCCCAAGTTATCTAGTTCTTTGCAATGATTGGAACCATGATGCAAACTTTCAAGACCCGATCTATGTGCTTTGCTTCTTCCAAAAATTTCTTCCATCACCTTCTTTGTACAATATTCCTTCTATCAAGTTATCTTTACAATTAATGTTGAAAAATTAATTTTAAAAAAATAAAATTAAATTATGTAACTATATTGATGTAAATACATAGATGCATTAATACCTTAACAACATTTTTCAACTTAAAGAAAAACATAAAAAGAAAGAAAGAAAGAATAGAAAGAATAGAAAGAATATTTTTTATTTAGAGAATAATCAACAAAAAACCTTGAGTACCTTTACTAACGTATTATTATTTTATTTATTGGTGAGATTAAGTGCCAATCTGAAATAACACAACTATGAGATTCCTTAGTTATTATAGTATTAATCTCTACCACATAGTTAATACTCCTCCAATGACATGCTTTATAGGATGCACTTTGTATAATTAAGAATTTGGTACTTTGTATTTTTGATGTGTATTTGGCATTACCATAGCTTTAAGCTATAATGCTATAATATGTTTAGTAAAATAATATCCGAAAGCACGTAGAGTGAATCTCCATTTCTCCTTTCTCTTTCTAATGAAGACAAGCATAAAGAATCAGATTCCAGTAAAGTGGTTGGAATTAGGATGCATTAGCAGTTGTATTCTAAAAGTATCTAGGAGGTGGAACAACCACGTAAAAAAATTTCTTTTGACTGCCAATCACTGAAAAGAAATCAAGTAATTGATTTATTTGAGAACCATGAATGATAAGGTATTACTTAATAATAAGAGTTTTAGCTTAATTATAAATTTGACTTGACTTGACTTCACTTGCCAGTGAAGAAAACCTTTCAACAAACCCGATAAATCCAAAGTCTCCGTAAACATCACTAACAAAAATTTCAGTTTCACGTTTCATATATCTGGTTTTAAATGTTTTGTATCCCAGCCAACGTTAAAACGTTATGTGAGCCACATAGTCATCGATGCGTTTGACGTTGCAGTCTGATCCCGTTGGCATCTCCATTGATAATGGAAACAAGTATCAGGCATAAATGAACGCTTAATTTTAAACGGTTCTGTATTGTGGGGATCCCAAAAATCAATTCTGTGAATGAATTCAACAAGCAGATTACGTATCATGTTGAGCGATTATTCATGTGGGAACCATGCTGTGATTTACAGATGAGCAGCGAATGGTTACAAGGGACTGAACAGAGCAGCATGTAATGGCTGCGAAATACATAGATCAGCAAACCCAAACAGGAATATGCTTGGGCAATTGGCCAGGAGATTATTTACAATGTAACGGCCTTGCAGCACTGCACTGCAGCTGCTGCTTCTATAATTTCTTCCCCTCTTCAAGAAAAGTGATGCGATTGCCCTGCATCGTCAAACCAGTTTCAGCATACCCAGAACTTCGTGACTAGATAATCAGAATAAAATCTTCCAATGAAACAAATTACTAAATCCACCTTGCGAAGTTTCGGGCCCCTGCGGATAGCAGGTTTCAGGGCTTGCTTTATATCGTCGCGGTCGTGGTCGCCAGCAGCAGCAGCCGAGCGGGAAGAATTGGCCGCCATGGCCCTGATCTGAGCCAAATCGGCTCTAGTAAGTCACAGCTTCAGGCGGAAGCCTTTGTTCTTGTCGCTGCTTTCATCTTTGTCTATATAATGAAGCTTGACAGGTGCCAAATGAACACCAGTACCAGAACGCAGCAGAGATGCATCTATGAACGGCTACAACTGCGCAGGAACAAATACAGAAATTGAATCAGACGCTGTGGCTGCGGCAGCAGGCGAGGGCGTCTTTCACTTGAATGACATGAGCGTTTTTGGTGCTGAAGCCTCTCACGTTGCTCCTTGGCAGGGCGTTGTCCATTTTCAACTAATTCTAGCAGCACAGTATGCTAAGGTTCAAAAGAAGTTAAGAAGCTTTCTCGCTTATTCACTGAATCCCTTACAACTTTAACGCAATGTTGATCCTAAGAAATTAAGCTTTCACTCATTTACTTAACCAAATTAACATAAGAAATCAAGCTTTCACTCATCACCCAACCAAATTAACATCAAGCTTTTACAATCGTATGAGGGCTAGCACTCTGCTAGATGCAGTTGTGCATTCTTGGATTGAATTTATGAAGGCATTCGTGTTCCTGTTTGTGCTGTGTTTTTTGTTTTCCTTGGACGTCCTCATCACAGTCTTCGGTCCAAGTCTGAGTCTTGGGCAGACTTGGTCCGTAATAATCGTCTCCGTCTTGGTCTTTGTGTTCGTCCTCCTGCTGGTCTTGCCAATGGAATGGGAGTTCGGTGTTGTGTTTCAATCATGGACGTAGTTAGTTTGCTTTTCAAGAAAAGCTACGTAAGCACCACGCTAACGCTGTTACGCTGGTGGTCACCGGTGCCTTAATGCGCTACGGCCTCACCATTGGCACACTCGCTTTCGCTTTAAGAATTATTACCTTTCCCTCCCTTACTTTTAACAATTAATTTTAGAGTTCTAGTCCAAGGCTTTCTTCAATTGCTCCCCTTCACCTTCTTTCTTGCCAACCTGCACAAAACCCTTCGTATTTAAAGAGCCACTTTCACATCACCTTCCTTCACACTCTCTTATATCTTCACATGCAGCTGAAACAAATTAATATGCGAGTCCCATGAATCCTACTTATCAGAATTTGTGACAAATCCTCCAAAAACTCTTAATAATTAAAGAAATCTACTAACATTAATGCTCCTATGTTTCATGGCTCATCAATGATAACTGTAACACTAAATAATTTTATCAATACTATGAGGAAACAAAACCAACTACCAATCTCCTTCATAGGAAACCTTTTAGAAAACCTCTCCCTATCCTCCCAACACTTTGATCTTTTTAGTGCATGCCCTTGTGGCACCTTCCTCTTACCTACCTTACTCCAAAACCATAATTGACCAATCATAAAATGTTAGCAAGATCACCCCCTCGCCATACAAGAATTCAAATATGTTATTTTCTCCTCCCCCCTCTAATAATCCTACTAATCATGATGGGTGGACAAATGAACTTTTTGATTTCCTCTAGCTACATGCACACGTGATTCTTACAAATACTTTCATCGAGTTCTTGCACTTTGGTGTCTTTCCTCATGCATTGAACTCTACCCTCATCACTCTCCTTTCAAAATCATCTTTACACCCTATTCTTGCAAAAATGTTGTTTTATAAATTTACAAGAACACCTCTATGAATCACATGTTTAAGCATGACTCGCGATCATACACAAAATGATGTATCCCTTAATAGATTGATAATTATGAAATGAAAGAGCACAATTTTCCAATCAAATATAGACTTAACCTATTGACCATGATATAGAATTGACAAGGGAATCAATAAAAAATAATAAACTTAGTAATAAATGTGATGAGATATGAATGATATTAATATGATTAAAATAGCTTAGAAAAGCAGCATGAATGATGAATGGAAGATGGATATGTGAGATAGGATTTAGATTTTTCCTTTTTGATGAATAAAAAATGCTTTATTCAACTAACAAACAAAGTTCACCTCCTATGAAGGACTAGAAGATACTAGGAATACAATGTATGTTGATACAAATATGAATTTTTAATTAATAAATAGACCTTAGTTTATGAGTAACAACAAGGCTTAAATGATGAATTTTGATGTCTTACAACTTGAGGGATGAGTGGGGATCTTACCAATGCTATTTGACGCTAAATTTAAGGCAAATAGGGTCATTTTAAGATGCTATTCTAGAGATGACATTGGGTGATATAGGTACTAGTGGCACTAATGCTAGTGTAGATGACATGTCAACATGTCCACATGTGCTACCAGTAACATATGCACCCAGAAGAAGCTAATGAGCTGATGGGAATGTTGGGATGACCGTAAATCATATAATTAATATAGATGATATAGATGCTAATGCTAGTTCCTTATATTCTTAAAAAATTAGCCTCCAATTAATGTTGAAATCTAGTATTTATAGGCATAGGGTTGCCTAAAATTTGCAAGATTCAAAAAAAGTAATTTGGAGTATATTTTTAAGAAGTTGGAGCAATGTCAATGACATGTATGATGCAAATGATCCTAGGTACATTGGTGTTAGTGTGTCCTATGTTAGCGTTACTTAGTTTTTGCACACTAAACTTGTAATCCGAGGCTTAGGGAATCCTTTTCAACATCTCAACGGATGTTAATCATCACAACAAGGATGTGGGATGTACATTAGAGATTGCATGAAGCCAAAATTTTCATCTAAAGTTAAGCTTGTTTTATATGACTTGTAGGTAAACATCACCTAGGCATCATGCATGCCAAACATGTCAATTCAAGCCTTCTAGGGCCGCCAAAATTAATAAAACTAATGTTCATTAACTCTAAGATGATGTGGACTAGTCATTGGACGTTTTATAGAGTCAAAATTATGATTGGAAGATGTGTTTTTAAAGCTACAATAAAGATAATGTTGGAAAATGACATTAACGCTAACATCACCTAGGAATCACCCTAATGAAATGACCTAATTTGAGCTTTTCATAGCTAAAAAGTGCCAAAACTAAGGTCTATCATCTTAAGGATTATTATGAGCCACTTTCAGAACCTTGTAGAAGCTTGGAATGCTATTGAAAGTGATGATTTTGGTGGCATTTTTATAGGCCAAGGAGATCTGAAAATGTCAAACCTACACCTATCTAAGTTATTGAATCATAAAAAATGTGGTTACAATAGTGCCATCTCTTGATGGATGCTTTTGAGATGTCAAGGGAAGATCCATCAAGAAGAAAATTAATGATGATTCGATGATGTACCTATCAAAAAGGGGGAGAAAAGAAGTGGAATAAGAGAAGAATGTTAGAGTATCATTGATGCATTTGTCATAAGGACTATGCTATGTGATGAGTGGTAGAGTAGATCCTGCTCCTAACCATACAAATCTTAGGTGCTCACACACAATTTGGTTGAATTCCATGGACATGGGCTAGTAAGATGTCTTAAATAACTAAGCATGAGATCATTGATCGTTGTCTTTCTAATCATAAATTGTGTCAGTTCAAGTATTATGGTCAAGTATAATTAGGGTGCAGGGTGATTTTAATATTATTTCAAATATAAAAATATGAAAAAGATAAAAAGATAAAAATATTAAAATAATTAACTAAGAACAATAAAGAGGTCTAACTAGTATAAACATTGAGCATTTTTTCCCACTTTTCATACACATCTTAAACTTAGATTAACATCATTGGGTGTTAGAGTTTGGTTTTATGTCCTTCGACAACTCTAATTACACAAGGACCATTTAGATTAATCATATATATCTTTCTTAATTGTATTATTCATATTCTACAATCACTCTTGGTATCTAGCACACTTGTTATGAATCTCTTCTTCATAACATATTCTTCTTCTTTGGCTACATCCTTATGATGCCCACCTTTGCTTATTACTCATGATAGGTCTTCTAGAAATTTTCCTCATTGGTCATTCTTACATGATTTGGGCCCTCTTGGATTGCTTTAGTGATCCACAACTTGGCTTGGCATAGAATACTACCTCATATGTAGCCTATCCCTCTTCATAGTCATTCTCTTTACTCCATTTTAGTCTATCAAATGATCTTCTCTTCTTCTTTAGGAAACTGTACCAGATTATGAATCTCTTACCTTGGAACTTCTTTTCCAAGTTAGAGAATTTGATGCTTCTAATTTATTTCATTTATGAATTACTTATTAACCTTTTAGTTTTTGGATTATCATTACAAATTCTATTCCTCATAATCATAAATATATTTCATTATATTTCTTTATGTAGACTTCTTCCTTAGTTTGGACATGTACCTTTATTTTCTTGTGGTTTTAATTTTGATTATATTTTGTATGACACTACATCCATTATCTTCTCTTATTGTTCATCATTGCTTGCACATACTATCTTCTTAATCTTCAATTATTCCTTCCACATTTCTCTTTGTTATTTCTTCATGATAGATTGATGATTGTTTATGTTCCATGCATAGGGTTGTGATAGTTTGTACAATATAAGTTACATCTTTTGATTATGAATTTTTTAAAGTGCTTAAGGACAATCTTGAATAGTGATGAAATTGATGATTGTACATCATGTTATGATCATTTTCTAACACTTCCCTTCAAGCATTAGTTTCATAACTTTATTGTTATTTCTTGCAAATTTGATAAGTTGTAAATAATGTTTACTAATCATAGAATAATTCATGATGTCTAGTTACAAAGCATTATACATTTGTAAGAATTAACAAAATTACTTCTCTTCACTCATGAGTTCATAAAGATAACAAACAGTGTCACAGAAATTAGACACAAGAAAACTATCTTCTTCATTAGTCTCAAAAGAAAATATACAACATGGAGTGCTGATTTGGGGAATGGATAGTATGGACTCCATCTTCATGATAAGGGATGACTCAGAAGCAAGTGGGGGATCTATTATTTCTTATAGGACATTAGGAATAGGAATAGGGATAAATGATAGTTTAGAAGTGGATGGAGAAAGCACTTTGACTTCTGGTACATCATGTGATAATTCTAAGTATGGTACTTATTTTTATTGCAAATTCATGGATGCCTTGAGTGCTTTCAGTTCCCTTCATTGCTCTACAAGTTCTACTTGGTAGGCCTTAAATTCATTCTCTTTCAAGATGAGCTACTATTGATATTCTTTTGCTGATGAGTTAACAACATACACCTTTCTCTGTTGTAGCTTCACCTTGACCCTAAGTAAGAGAAAGAGCTCATGAGAAATGAGGGAAGAAAGATTGTGCAAGAAATTGAGTGAGAGGTAGGGGTGAGCACTTAATAGAAGTTGAGGAAATATCTTATAAGTATCTTTTCTTGAGCTTGGACTCCATGGTGAATAATTGAGTATTGAGAGGACGACAAGTGTGGCCTTTAAGATCCTTAGGAGAGTTGTGAGTTGAGCTCAGCTCCTCATCTTTGATGTATTTTCTCTATCATTTTAAAGTTTTCTTAATATAAGAGAGATTTTCTCCATTTCATTGTGTTTTTCTTATTTTCTAAGCTAAATTTTCTTGGAAGTTTTGGATTAGATCTTCTTGTGGTCTGTCGAGGTGCAACCCCTACACCATATTGGTATCAAAGTGAAGATTTGGAGGAATTTGTATGTTAATGCAAGTATTTCTCTTAAGAATAAGACAAAGAAAGAGCTTGGAAAAAAGCTTCAAGAGTTTAAGGACTTCTTTATGAATTTTGTGGCTGAAATGCAAGAAGTTCTTCCTAAAGTAAAGGTCTACAACCACCAAGATTTTAAAGAAAAATCAAGAAGGGATATAGAGAAATTCAAGACTAACTTGGGAAATATTTTGAGGAGAATTGAGAGAATATTTTCTATCCATCAAGAATGGAGGGAAGATGAAAGATCTAGGGAATAAGTGATTAATGAAAAAAGGAGTTCTCATGTATCCCTTATTGAGCAAAGGAGTGTTTAATATGCACAGGTTTCAAGGAATGGAACCAAAAGCTTCATCAACAAGACCATGATATAGTCAAAGTCCAAGATGGTGTATGTTACTGAACAAGGAGAGTTCCAACCTCATAAAGCATGGATGGTGATGGATCAAAATAAAAAGAGTGGAAAACATTAAGGGAATTATTTAAGAAGGATCAAGAGTGGCACTAGAAGGCACGATTCTATACCTTATGGCAAGGGAAAGGAGATTCTAAGTCAAGTTGAGGCTATATCATGGGAGATATGTGAGTGTTCTAGCTAAGGTATGGAAAATAATGATTACATTGATGATTTATTTTATGAAACTAATGTTAAAGCCATGGAGGTGATTTTAACTTTTGAGTTGGTACCTCCAAAATAAGATGAAGAGCTTGTTGATGCTTCCTTCGAAGAGGAGAAGACACTGGAATTAGAACTCCTATTCGGGATCTTGAACCTTCAAACTTTGATGAGATGGACAACCATATGTTAACGATCAAGTTAAATCAAAGATGAATAGGATAAGCCATGAAGAGATAAGTAAGGATGAGATTTACCTTATTGATGGTTGAAATGTTTCTCATGTTGAAGTTAGTGTGGTGGATGCTAGTTTTTAACTTTAGCTTGGTAGTGGTTTGATCCATTGTGATGATGAACATCATGATCATTATGGTGATTTTGATGAGATTGAGATTCATACTATGAATTTTGATGTCATTGTCAGTGAGAGGAAGACTCATAATGATAATTCATTTGATGATGATGGCTATTGGGATAGTCATTGTGACAAGGTCATCATTGATGTTAGTGAAGACAGTGATAATGCTATGATTTTCTAGAATTTGGAGATGCTTCCTATTGATTATAGTAATGATGAATTTGTGAAGTGTGTTGATGAATTTAATTATATTAGTTGTAAAATGGATGAGAAGCATGAAGGCAATCTACATAGTTGTGCTAATGATGAAAAGAAGCTAAGAGGTAGTCTTCCTATCATTAAGAAGAAGAAGGTGAAGAAGAGGAAAAAGAAGCGTAGAAAGGATGTTCCAGTAAGAAAGTCTAATCCTTTTTCTCTTTCTTATCCTTCATTTATTGTAAGTTGAGCCATCATGGAAATGTAAAGGAAGCATTCAAAGGAGATGCTTAGATGAAGGAAGCATGATGGAGCATGAGAACAAGGCTCCATGAGCAAGGGACTCTTAAAAAAAAATATTAAATGATACCTATTCTCATGTTTGTAATATATTCAGTCATGATTGTTGTGATGGCCTTAAATCATGGGGGCATTATGCCTTCCAACTTGTGAAAGAGCATGAAGCATGAAAAGTTTAATAGTGGAAGATTTACTGTAGGGATACCTCTTCTAATCCACTTGTTCTACCCTACATGTATGTTTTGTAGATTTTGGGCTTGAAGAAGATGTCTTTGATGGCTAGGAGACATCTTGGCTTTGACATAGAGGTGATAGTTAATGTCTCAAATTCAGATGACACATCTCAGTTGAATGTGAGACTTCCCAAAGGAGACATATCGAGTAAGACGTCTGATGAAAAACCTCTTGGCCGAAAAGGAGACATGTATGTCTTAGAGGAAACATCTTGAAAAAATAGTAGATGTCTTTCTTGAGAGCTGGGTGGACATAGAGACATCTTCTAGAGATTAGAGACAATTCATATAGCTAGTGAAACTTTCAAAACATCCATTCCAATTTCAAAAATAGAAAAAGTGAGATGAAAAATGATGAAAATAACCATGCAGAAGGTGAGAAGAATTGGAAAACATCTAAAGAGCCTCAAGGTGGGTTGAAGATAGGTTTCTAGGTTTCTTATCTTGTAGTTGACCATACATTTGATGTAATTCTTCATTTTTGTAACTTCATTCTAACCATGAGTAAGAGAGAGAGAGAGAGAGCTCATGAAAGAGGAGGGAAGAGAGCTTATGCAAGAAATTGAGTACGAGGCAATGGAGAGCACTTAAGGTAGGTTGAGGGAATCTCTTATAAGTATCTTGTATTAAGCTTGTGCTCCATGATGAGGAATTGAGAATTTAGAGGAAAAAAGTATGCCCTCTAGGTTCCTTGGGAGAGTTGTGAGTTGAGCTTAGCAACTCATCTTTAATATAAGAGATATTTTCTCTATAATTTGGGAATTTTCTTAATATAAGAGATATTTTCTTCATTACACTGTGTTGTTCTTACTTTCTAAGCTAGATCTACTTTGAAGTTATGGATTGGGTCCTATTAGGATCTATCAAGGTTCAACCCTTCCACCAAAGTGGGATATATTGAAGATGATCTTTTGTACCTACTATGATTACTATGAGTTTCTAGTTCTTCTGTTTAGGTTAAAAAATGTACAAAAAGTCATCATAGGCCTTATGAATAGTGTGTTACAGTCATTTATAGATTAGTTTATTATGGTGTTTATAAATAACATTTACTATATTCTACCACTAAGCCATCTTATGCAAAACACTTGTAGAGAATGTTGCAAACTTTGAGGAGTACCAATTGTATGCTTAGTTATCCAAGTCTTTCTTTTGGAACTTAGAGATCTAATTCTTAGGGCATGTAATGTCAAGGACTAGAATATCTATGGATCTAGTTAAGATAGTAATTATAAATGATTTCCTAGTTCCATAGTGTATGCTAACGATTCAGAATTTCTTAAGTTTAGTAGGCTATTATTGTAGGTTTGTGAAGCATTTCTTTTAGTGAACATCTTCTTTGACTTGTTAAAGAAGAATATGAGTTTTTCTTAGAATAATAAGGTAACCTCCTAGGTTTTATCTCTTAATAAATTTTGGATTTAGAACATAAGCACAAAACTCATAAAGGTGTGACATAACTAGAGAATAGTAATTTGGATATTCATACTGATAGATGTCACAAACATTACTATTTGAATCTAAGTATTCAACCTCCTTAGTTGTAGCTACTTTTCCTTTTTGTTGGTAGTAGTCCTTTCTTGTGGCTTTTTTTTATTTTATCTTTGACTTTAGCTCATATTTGTTCTATTTTCTTCTTCACTATTTTCAATGTGAATTTGAGTTTTTTAATCTATATAATCCCAAATTTTGTGAACCTTAGCTAGTATTTTGGTAATAGATTTTTGGATTGATAAGGTTTTTGACTTGATCATTTCTTATAATGGTGCCTTCTCTTTATGTTTATAGAGACAAACCTTCTCTTTATGAGGATATGAATTCCTATTATACTTCTCAATTCTCTTCCATATCTTTAGTTTATCTTCTATTCTTTTCACTTGATCAATAAGCCTTTGGATTTGATGAAATCACATTTCTAAAAATATTTCTCAAGCATAGACCCAAAGGGTTTCTCTAATTTTATACCTAAATCCATCTATGATATGTCATAGCTAGTTCCTTTAAGGGAAGCCATGGCCCAAGAATCTATGTAGCAAAGATTAGTATTTTCCCAATGCTAGATTAAGGAATTTATGGTTATTTGTTCTACCCTTGAATTTAATTCCTCAAGTTAGACACTCTAAATTACTTTTGATACTTTTTCTCAAAGATCTCTAGCATCTTACTCCATCTTCAAATTGATTCTAGTTCTAAGGACTAGTACTAAATTTCAACTTCATTAATGACTATGAATGGAAATAACTTCAACTCTTACCATTCATTTTTAGTATTTTACAAGATGCAGGAAGCATGAAAGGCCTACAAGTGATGTTCTAGATTAGCATTATAACATCTTTCAAACTTAGAGATATTATTCATATCGAACCATTTCACTTAGTTATCCCTCTAATGCCTAGTTGGTATGTATATTTCCTTCCTAATATTTATCATATTTTGGTAGTAACAAGGTGTTCATCATAATTATATTTTTCATTATGATTCCTATCATGACAATGTATCCTTTTATGTTGGCTATTATGCTTTTGTTCATATCTGTGCCTAGTCTCTCCTTCCCATCCATCATCTCTATCTTCATATGTATGATTGTCTCTTCTATCATCTTCACTAGGTTTTCTACCATTGCCCCTCCTTTGGTCATGCTTATCTTTGTTAGAGCTTAATGATGATGATGATAAGGATGATGGAGAACTAGGATACCCATGTCAAATTATTGTCCTTCCATGATTTCTTTGGTTATCTTTAGGTGACTAATGAGTAGTGAGTAGTCCCTACACTTAACCATATGAATCTCTAGCATTCACTAAGTGATCTAGTCAAATTTTGTAGAATTTGGCTCTCCAAGTACACTAGGTGTAGGAAGTGAATATCAAGACTATGATCATTATCCTCCTAGTTTCACTTGTGAAGTGCAAAGATATGCTAAAAGTGTCACTAAGGCACATGATTTTTATCAGTTTATTTTTTCACTAGATTCACATACGTGTTAGAAATAAAATAAAGTAAATTTAATATTTAATTAATGTAATAATAAGCTAACACTTACCTAATCCTATAGTAAGCATATATTCCCACTTTCTGTACACATCCTGAACACATTGCAATGTTACTGGGTTACTAAGCATAGGCACTACTATGATTACCAAGTGGTTGTACATATGTTTATTATTTAATCAAAATTAATTACTTAATTAAAATTCATTAATGCAAAGTAAATGAATAATAAATGCATAAGGGAAATGTTAATCTATTCCAACTGCTACAAGGTTTGATTAGAAAAACTCGTCTTTATTATCATTCACGCTAAGGTGCTCAAGTACATTAGTACTCAAATAGAGGTTGGTACACTTCTTTAACTCCTACTGTAGGCACTCAAAAAATATTCTAAGTCTAGAGAAAACAAACTACAAGAGGTTCACTACAACTAATGGAAGAATGCCATAAATGCAATAGGTTGGTGAACATTTATAGGCAATGGTAGGGTGCCACGTTGATGAGTACCCATCAATGTAGGAAATCCTATGTCAATGGGATCACATCGATGGCATCCTATCAACATGGCCCAATGATACATTATTTATCATACCCTCATAATTGAATGAAAACTTATCATTGAGTGAACAAAAGGAGGAATAAGTTCTTTACAAAATTTTGGAAAGGTATGGGATAATTGACTAATTTAACTAATGCATAAATAAATAAATAAAAAATTAACTCACTGACACTTAGTGCTCAACTATACAAATTTACAATCATTAGAAAATTGGGTGTTCATGACAACAAAATTGAATACCATGCTAAAAATTGAGAGCATCATCCCTCTAGTGACTGAAAAATGAGAAAGAAGGTGAGATGGTCCAAGGTGGTGAAGGTTCCTAAGGCACCAAAAAACCTTCTTTGACTACCATAGCATCTAGTGTTTATTATAGAGGTTGTGGTTATTACTATCCTACTATAGCTACAATTGCTGGTGGAAGATGGAAGGCATCCAACAATGCCTTCATTTTCTCCTTCTTACTATGGGGATCATTCAAAATCCATGCTACATCAATAATGTGATCTAGAATGGGAATATCCCACAAATAGGGCATTGTGGTAAACAACTCCTTGACATTGACAAACCAGGCTGTGAATTGCTTTCGTTTCACATTGAACACATTGATAGTGTTCTGTAGCTCTTGGTAGCCATTCAATCTCTTGGCTAGGTTCTCAGTAATTGATCTCTAATCAATGAATCGCTCCTTGATAAATTCAAGTTTAGCATTTGCAAAATCAATCTTTTTCTTGGTCTCTTTATGATGTTTGAACTTAGTATCATACAACAAGTATGAGTTGGTCACCTACTTCTTAAACTTTGAGCACAACCTTCTAATAGTTAGCATTACTAGGTTTGGATATTGGAGGTTGGTGAGCTCCATGGATCATTTTCTCAATCTACAACTCCTTCATGTGAATCTATACCTTGTTTATTCATTCAACCTATCAAATATGGGTTGTGAAATATCACCTTCTTTTTAGAGTTATTGGAGGGCCTCATTTACCTTCACCTTTGCCAACTGGATATGTGTTTTTGTTGATTTCCTTCTACAAGCCAACCTAGTCCTTGTATTGATTATTAACCCTCTTAAATTTTAGGGCCTCATTCTTCCAAGTGGAAATCTCTATTGCAGACTTTTGGAGAAGGGCATGCACCTCCTCCATCGAGTGATTTTTGTTATCTACTGCCAACCTCCTTAGTTTGGTGTTTAGCCTAGCAAGTTGCTCCTACTATTGATGGATGAATTTAGAGATTTGTTGCTTCTATGCATTAATATTTCATAGGCGATGATTTTTAATAGTCAAAGTTTCATTCTGTTGGCAAGTCTTGAACAAGTCCTTTTGAATGTTGTATGTTGTGGCATTGGTGAAGGACTAGTCAAAGACTACCAATTGCTTGGCATATGCAACCTCTTTGATCATAGCTTAAAGCTATTATAAAGCTTCATCTCATGTAACTTAGCTGAGTAGTGTGGGGTTAGCAAGGGGGGCTTTAAGTTTAGCAACCTTTACAGCCAAGGGTTGGTTTTCTAGTTTGGTTATTTTGAGTTTTCCATCCATGATGACACACTTGCCTATTGACTCAAGAAACTCTAATTGGGTAGTAGTGATGGTATCTTGAAGGTGAAAGAAATTTGAAATTGGTTTCTTGGTTCACAATAATTGATCCAAAAATTCTTCATTTCGGGTTATACAAAATCTCCCATTTATAGTTCTGGTGGATGTCTGCACATCTTTGAGTGTAGCAATGTCTAGTACAAATGTCACTAAAGTGTTGAGGGCCTTAGCCACTCAATCAATAGCCACTTCTACCATTGTCTCATGTCCTTGGTGCTTCATCACCATGATGGTAGCCCCCTCACCCTCTTCCAAATGCATCAAAAAGGTAGTGGCATTCCCTAAGATTTCTAGGAATTGCTACTATTGTGAGAGGAACACCATTACCTCTAAGACACTTGGATTTGACCTTGTAGGCATCTACATTCATTTGGTAGAAAACATTAGCACACCATCCTCCATTTGACTTATGGTTTAGGCCACCTCATTGAGGTGGCTCATTGTTGGTTGATACACAAATGAATCATCACCACTCATTCTTACTTGTTGTTGCTTTAGGTGTTTCTCATGGAACTCATGCATGTGTTCAATGGTAGCACGAGACTTAGGCATTATTTCATGAGTGGGTGGTGGAGTTGGTGGTTGCTTCTACTCTTCCTAGAATACCTTCACAACTATTTTATCTTTCATCATCTCTACCTAAGAAGTGGATAGAGCATGGTGAATCGCATCATTTGTGTATTAGGCTATGCCTCCCCTCTTGCATAATTTTCTAATAAGGAATGAAAAGGAAAGTTCCTTCCTTCCACATTCATTCTTCTTAAAAAAGTGAAATTCTATCTCAAGATAGCTTAGTTGTGAAAGGCTGATGGGGAATATTCCACTCAGAGTGAGACATGCATAGGCAGAAATGTGATGATCTTGCTAAGCCTCACCATTGGGTTCAGGTAAAAGGTTGCAATTTTGAAATAAGTGCATTTTTCCATCATGAGAACACTAAAATCTTTGTAGTGCACTCCATAGCAACGCTATGTCCATTTTTTCTTAATTCTTGGATATACATGCATTAAAATTTCAATAGAGTGGTCATATTTTCAAGTAAAACCTAGGCTTGAGAGATTGCTTTCACCAAGTAGGACATAGTTATGTCCTTGATTTTGACCATGGAATCAACCTACTTGTTATTCTAGAAAAGATATGTCTTCTCCATGTACCACTCCCTATTGAAAGTGATGATGGGCCACATGCAAGAGTTTTGAAGTCGCATCTTGACTTATGGAGGAGCAAACTCCAAGAAGGTTCTAAAGTTCAACTCTTGAAGCACAAATTTTTTAACCTCCTTGGATGCAATTCACTTAAGGTAGGCCTCTATCAAGGTGAGCTTAAGGTTTGGTCTTGGCCCAGGTACCTCATCTTGGTGATATTATTCAATTATGACTACTTCAAGAATCTGTTTGATAAAGTGCACTTTGGGATCCTCTTGAAGAGGTCCTGTTGCATGCGTTTCCACTAACTACTCTTGGGGCTATTCTTGATCATTTGTCCCTTTGTTGGGATGGTTCTCCTTCTCTCAGGTGCTTTCCCTTTGGTGCCATTTATGATCATAACAAAATCAAGGATCAGCGTGTGATTTGTAACTTATAATATTTAGGTACATTATCTCATAGGTTAGTTACACTTGGCTAAGTTGTAACCATGGTAGATTAATTATTTTAATATTATTTTGATATTATTTAATTAATATGGCTACCAGATTTTGTTGGAAGCATTTAAATATCATAAATTAATGATTTTAATGTTATTTTATTCATTAAATAGTTGTGGGATTTAGAAATTTCTTTTTTTAAAAAAATTCTTCAAAACCTAAGGTTTTGTAACCCCCATGATGTAGAGCTTATCTCTAGTAGCTACAGGATTGAAGAATGAGGGTAATCAAATAAACGATTTCAAAGTTATGGACTCTAGAAGGTTCCAAGATCTAAAAAATGCAAAAAAATCCTCCTATTTTTTGAGAAAATGTGCAAAAGTCACAAAGTATTCATTAGTATTTAGAGGATTTTGTAGCTACATTAACGGGATCACGTCGATGTGGCCCACTCTGTTAACAAGATCTTGTCAATGTCGCCTACTTCATCGATGGGATCTTGTTGATGAAGCTAATAGAGAAACTTTTACACTTTGAAAAATAATGAGGAAAATAAAGAGTTTAACCATGAAATTAATGTTTTTGGATATTGATGAATCATAGTTTGTAGGAGTCACAATGTCAAATATCTAATATTGGGCACCAAAATGGGATGTTGAATATCCAATATTGTGGGGTATGTGTTGGCCTATAAATATAGTACTTGGGCATATGATAAGGGAAAATTTTAGTTAAGAGAGTAGTCAAAATCTTGTAATTTTATCTCGTAGTATTAAATAATAGTTAGTGAGTGCCTGTAGTATTGATCTATGTCAATTGTATAGTGTCTTATTTGAGTGGTAATGTACCTAGATACATACCATGAATGGCAATACGATCGAGATTGATATTATTCATTACAAAACTTTGATTTAAATTAGATTTAAATTCCATTTAATTTAATTTTCATGTACTTAGTTTATATTTACATTTCCATGAATATTAATGAATTGGAAGAATGAGCACAACTAGTTTCGAGTGTAAACATGTATTTGCTTGGTTCGCCCAGTAGCCTAGTGCTTGGTAATCCCAATAGTAGATACATGGGTTTAGGACATGTACAACAAGCTAGGAATGGGCACTCATCGCCCATAGGCTAGTTTAAGCTTTAATTTATATTATTAATTAGTTTAAATAAGTTATTTCTTTATTATTGTTAGGAGTAGCATAAGGCTGAAGCAACATCAAGAATCATACGCCTCACTTTGGAATAAACCATATGTGACAAAGCTACCACTAGTCCAAGTGGAAAGATAATGAACTATGATAAAGACATAATGATCTAGATGCCACAACTAGTTCCATCCACAAAATTCAACTACATCATGTATGAAATCTTGTGATCTGTATGGCTAGGCATAGGGGTACCTCAACTCTCATCATTGACACCATTGCTAGGGATGGTGCTAGTTATCTAGATTAGTTATATCAGACATGATCATTGTAAAGGTATTAATGATCTATCTTTTAGAAAATATTAATATTTTAAGTCACACACATTATTATGTAAAATCATGTCTTCTTCACATAGGACCAAGACTACGTCACATGATGAAAGCACTCATAGGAGAAATGATAGGATTTATACCGAAGAAAATTGGAGTGAACAACCTCAAGTAAGGGTTTCCTATGCTCATTTAGATCCTAGAAAAGATGGAGAATGTCCTAGATCAAGGAGGGCATCAATGATTAGGACCTTCTCAAAACCTAGAAAAGATAAATCAAGGGACCATGGGGAATCCTATAGAAGCCATGGCAATTCTCCCAATTCCTCATCTTCCTCATCCTCTTCAATGTCTAGTTCTGATGAAGATGAATGTAGGTATAGAGGTAGATATCCACTATGGGGTTAAGATAAAGATAGAAATCAAACCCAATGGAAATATCAAAGACATCAAAATGAGCATATACAAAATCATCACAATCAGACAAATAGAAATAGAAATTTTTACCTTGACATGTGTAATGATGATGAACCCTTGTTGGCCACTAAGAGCATCATGTAGATTATAGAGGTAGTTAAAATACCCAATAGGCATCACAAGGAAAGTTGCATTAAAATTCATAATATGGATAGTATCCCTAAATTTGTAGGAGACTATGATTTTGATCCACAACATCATTTACAAGCCTTCCATGATGCCTACATCTTACAAAACATTGAAAGTGGATGGAAAAAGCTTAAGCTCTTTCTTTGAACACTAATAGAGAAAGTGAAAGTGCAGTATAGATCTTTGAGACCAAATTCAATCCATTGGTAGTCCACAATGCTAGAACACTTCAATGAGAAATACCAAATGTATGTGAGGATGTCTAACCTAAGGAGACAAATCCAAGAATGGAAGCAAGAACAACATGAACCCTTGGATATGGCCCTAGATAGATACTATTCTCTACTAAATAGATGCCTAGGCCATGGTTTCTCTTAAGAAGAGAAACTTTTCCAGATCATAGATGGGCTTCATAGTCAAATTAGAGAAACCTTTGGGATGTATGCTTAAGGTCAATTATATGAATTAGGAATCCATTAGATCCAAAAGTTAATTGATCATGTGGAAAAAGAAGAAGGAGAGCTACGAAAATGGAAGAATGTTCAGAAATATCATTGAGACCCAACTCTTTAAAAGAAAAAGGTCCACATCTATGATAAGGAAAAGGAGGCAACTCCCGATGAGGTGATTTCACAAAAAAACTTGCTAATACAAAAGTCTATTGATGAGCTTGAAGAAAATCTTGATAAGATGTTGGAATTGATAAATGGGAGAGTTACAACTTTCGTAGAACCCATATAGGAGGAAAAAGAACCACGAAATAGCTAGGAACACCTATTGCAAAAAAGGGAAAATGGCTATACAAGAAGAGGCTATAGACTGAACCATTGAAGAAGATGATGGATGTGACATTTGCCTATATAACCATCCAAAGGATTATTGCCTAATCATGTTACATCTACATGAGTATTGGGATTTTGCATTGAATCCCAAGTTCATACAAAAGCAAATACCTAGGAACTTATCTTTCTCACAATTTAATTATAGACAGTCCTACAATCAACTATACTATCCTAGTGGGACTTCTCACCAACCTCAACACTATCATCCATTGTAATGGCAAAACCCATAGTCATGGGGAAGGCCATCATCAAACTAGCCCTACCCTTACTATTAGCCAAACCTATACAGATATTATGTCCAAAAACCTATTTTTCCAACTAGTTCCATTTCCTCTACCTTGAATCACTACTACCACTCTCCTAAATATCATCATCTTGCAACATCTTGTATGAGGTCACCACCTCACACCTCTTCTCCTTTGTCATATATCACCACTAGCAACATAAGAAGATTCAGCATCACAACATCAATGAAATAATGCTACTTGTGCTATGAACATACATAAAAATGATAATGCTAGTAGATCTCCACACAATCTTGAAAACACTCTTTCTTTAGCATAGTTCCCATTCATAAGCACAACACTCTTGGATATACTAACTCATCAAAGCAAACACAAGGACAATCTAATGCAACAACCTTCCTTGCTAGAAGAATTTCTCTTAATCATATCCAATAGCCAACAACCATTAGCACTTTAACACAAGACATAAACTATAAACCTATCATTGTGGAGAGACAGAAGAATCCATGCATCACTACTAATAGTAAAGGATGTAGCTATGGGTCAAAAATTCAAAATATTAACATAGCTCACAACAAATTTTAGGGACAAGTGTGTGAGCAAAAACCAATCTATGTAGTAGCCACTAAACTAAAAGATACCCAATGGCTTGAAAATGAGAATATAAAACTATTTTAAAGATGCATGGAAGCAATTGATCTGCTTACTAGTTCTAGACTTAATAAAATGGACCAAACAGAGGACTTAGACACAAATATCTTATACTTTGATTATATACTAGAAGAGGGTATTAAACATGAAGACCTAAGAATTAAAATAGAAAATCATGAAGAAGAAGAAAACACATTTAGATCCTCCAAAATGGAAATACCTTCAAGTCCAGATGAAGATACATCTACGAATGAACCAAACGAGACTATAACCAATGTTAGATGTGCTATGACACAATTAATTAAATTAATAATGGTGAGAGATGGAAAATTAGTGATGTATATCCAAGGGATTGTGCGATCCAACTCTCGAATGTGTGGCCATAAGATTAGTCATGGGGGAGATGCTTTATTCTAGTTCAAGAACTAATAATTATTTTTCACCTCTTTTTGTTTTACAATTTTTAATCATTTTCCTATTTCTTCCAATTTTTTTGATTCTTCATATGTTTTCCATTTCTTAATATTTTTCTTTATATTTCTACCTTTTCCTAAGTCATTCTCTTTATGTTTTATTGAATCATAAAAAATGTGGATACAACAGTGCCATCTCTTGATGGATGCTACTGAGATGTTAAGGGAAGATCCATCAAGAAGAAAAGGGGAAGAAAAGAAGTGGAATAAGAGGAGAATGTTAGAGTATCATTGATGCATTTTTCATAAGGACTATGCTATGTGATGAGTGATAGAGTAGATCCTACTCCTAACCATACTATCTTAAGTACTCACACACAATTTGGTTGAATTCCATGGACATGGGCTAGTAAGATGTCTTAAATAACTAAGCATGAGATCATTAATTGTTGTCTTTCTAATCATAACTTGTGTCAGTTCAAGTATTATGGTTAAGTATAATTAGGGTGTAGGATGATTTTCATATTATTTCAAATATAAAATTATTAAAAAGATAAAAATATTAAAATATTAAAATAATTAACTAAGAACAATAAAGAGGTCTAACTTTTATAAGCATTGAGCATTTGTTCCCACTTTTCATACACATCTTAAACTTAGATTAACATCATTGGGTGTTAGATTTTGGTTTTATGTCTCTTCAAAAACTCTAATTACACAAGGATCATTTAGATTAAGAGAATACTTTATACATGGTTCATTGATCAAACAAATTCATCATTATATATCTTTCTTAATTGTATTATTCATATTCTACAATCACTCTTGCTATCTAACAAACTCATTATGAATATCTTCTTCATAACATATTCTTTTTCTTTTGCTACATTCTTATGATGCTCACCTTTGCTTGTTACTCATGATAGGTCTTCTAGAAATTTTCATCATTGGTCATTCTTACATGAGTTGGGCCCTCTTGGATTCCTTCAATGATCCACAACTTGGCCTAGCATAGACTACTATGTCATTCATAGCCTATTTCTCTTCATAGTCATTCTCTTTACTCCATTTTAGTCTATCAAATGATCTTCTCTTCTTCGTTAGGAAACTATACCAGATTATGAATCTCTTACCTTGGAGCTTCTTTTCCAAGTTAGAAAATTAGATGCTTCTCATTTCTTTCATTTACAAATTACTTATTAAACTTTTAGTTTTTGGATTATCATTACGAATTCTATTCCTCATAATCATAAATATATTTCATTATATTTCTTAATGTACACTTATTATCTTTTGTATGACACTACATCCATTATCTTCTCTTATTGTTCATCATTGCTTACACACACTATCTTCTTAATCTTCAATTATTCCTTCCACATTTCTCTTTGTTATTTCTTCATGATTGATTGATGATTACTTATGTTCCATGCATAGGGTTGTGATAGTTTGTACAATATAAGTTACATATTTTTATTATGAATTTTTTATAAGTGCTTACAAACAATCTTGAATAGTTATGAAATTGATGATTGTACATCATGTTATGATCATTTTCTAACACTTCCCTTCAAGAATTAGTTTCATAACTTTATTGTTATTTCTAGAAAAGTTGATAAGTGGTAAATAATGTTTACGAATCATAGAATACTTCATGATGTCCAGTTACAAAGAATTATACATTTGTAAGAATTAACAAAATTCCTTCTATTCACTCATGAGTTCGTAAATATAAAAAATAGTGTCACAGAAATTAGACACAAGAAAACTATCTTCTTCATTAGTCTGAAAAGAAAATATACATCATGGAGTGCTGATTTGGGGAATGGACAGTATGGACTCCATCTCCATGATAAGGGATGACTCAGATGCAAGTGGGGGATCTGTTATTTCTTATAGCACATCAGGAATAGGAATAGGAATAAATGATAGTTCATAAGTGGAGAGAGAAAGCACTTTGACTTCTAGTATATCTTGTGATAATTCTAAGTATGGTACTTCTTTTTGTTGCAACTTCATGAATGTCTTGAGTGCTTTCATTTATCTTCATTTCTCTACAAGTTCTACTTGGTAGGCCTTAACTTCATTCTCTTTGAAGATGAGCTTCTATTGATATTATTTTGCTAATGAATTTACAACATACACCTTCCATTGTTGTCACTTCACCTTGACCCTAAGTAAGAGAAAGAGCTCATGAGAAATGAGGGAAGAAAGTTTGTGCAAGAAATTGAGTGAGAGGTAGGGGAGAGCACTTAATAGAAGTTGAGGAAATCTCTTATAAGTGTCATTTCTTGGGATTGGACTCCATGGTGAGCAATTAAGTATTGGGAGGAGGACAAGTGTGGCGTCTAGGATCCTTGGGGAGAGATGTGATTTTAGCTCAACTCCTCATCTTTGATGTATTCTATTCTCTCTATAATTTTAGAGTTTTCTTAATATAAGGGAGATTTTCTTCATTTTGTTGTGTTTTTCTTATTTTCTAAGCTAAATTTGCTTGGAATTTGTGTATTGGATCTTCTTGTGGTCTATTGAGGTGAAACCCCTACACCATATTGGTATTAAAGTTAAGATTTGGAGGAATTTGGATGTCAATGCAAGTATTGCTATGAAGAATAAGACAAAGAAAGAGCTTGAACAAGAGCTTTAGAAGTTTAATGACTTCTTTAAGACTTTTATTTCTGAAATGCCAAAATTTCTTCCTAAAGTAAAGGTCTACAAGCACCAAGTTTTTAAAGAAAAGTCAAGAAGGGATTTGGAGGAATTCAAGACTAATGTGGGAAATATTTTGAGGAGAATTGAGAGAATATCTTCTAGCCATTAGGAATGGAAGGAAGATGAAAGACCTAGTGAAGGAGTCATTAATGAGAAAAGGATTTTTCTTGTATCCCTTATTGAAAAAACAAGTGTTCAATATTGAAAGGTTTCAAGGAATGGAACTAAAAGATTCATTAAGAGGAAGAAGAAATAGTCAAAGTACAAGATGGTGTATGTTGCTAAACAAGGAGAGTTCCAACCTCATAAGGCATGGATGGTGATGGATCAAAATGAAAAGAGTGGCAAAGATTAAGGAACTTATTTAAGTTGGATCAATGGTGGTACTAGAAGGTATGATAATCATTATTTTTGCAATATTTATATACCTTGTGGCAAAGGAAAGGAGATTATAAGTCAAGTTGAGGCTATATAATTGGAGATATGTGAGTGTTCTAGCTAAGGTATGGAAAAGAATGATTAGGTTGATGATGTTGTTAATGAAACTGATGTTAAAGCCATGGAGATGAGTTTACCTTTTGAGTTGGTACCTCCAAAAGAAGATGAAGAGCTTGTTGATGCTTCCTTTGAAGAGGAGAAGCCATTGGAATTAGGAGCTCCTATTTGGGATCTTGAACCTTCAAACTTTGATGAGATTGGATAACCATATGTTAAAGATCAAGTTAAGACAAAGATGAATAGGATAAGCCATGAAGAGGTAAGTAAGGATGAGCTTTACCTTATTTATTGTAGCAATGTCTCTCATGTTGAAGCTAGTGTGATGGATTCTAGGTTTTAACTTTAGCTTGGTAGTGGCTTAATTCATTGTGATGATGAAGATCATGATCATTATGGTGACTATGATGAGATTCAAAATCATAATGTGACATTTTATGTTATTGTTCATGAGAGGAAGACTAATAATGGTAATTCATTTGATGATGATGGCTATTGGGATAATCATTATGAGAAGGTCATTATTGATGTTAGTAAGGACGTTGATAATGATATGATTTTCTAGAATATGGATATGATTGCTATTGATTATAGTAATGATGAATTTGTGAAGTGTGTTGATTAATTTAATTATCTTAGCTACAAAATTAATGACAAGCATGAAGGAAATCTACATAGTGGTGCTAATGATGAAAGGATGATAAGAGGTAGTCTTCCTATCATTAAGAAGAAGAAGGTGAAGAAGAGGAAAAAGAAGTAAAGAAATGATGTTCTAGTAAGAAATTCTAATCCTTTTACTGTTTCTTATTCTTCATTTATTGCAAGTTGGGCCATCATGGGGATGCAAAGGAAGCATTCGAAGGAGATTCTTAGATGAAGGAAGCATGATGGAACATGAGAACAAGGTTCCATGAGAAAGGGACTCTTAAAATAAAAATATCAAATGATACCTATTCTCATGTTTTCAATATATTTAGTCATGATTGTTGTGATGGCCTTAAGTCATGGGGGCATTAAGCCTTCCAACTTGTGAAGGATCATGAAGCATGAAATGTTTAAGAGTGGAAGATTGCTATAGAAATACCTCTTCTAATTCACTTGCTCTATCCTACATGTAAGTTTTGTATATTTTGGGCTCGAAGAAGATGTTTTTGATGGCTAGAAGACATCTTGGCTTTGACATAGAGGTGAGAGGTAATGTCTCAAATTTAGATGACACATCTTAGCTGAATGTGAGACTTTCCAAAGGAGACATCTTGAATAAGACATCTCATGAAAAACCTCTTGGCCCAAAAGAAGATCTCTTTGTCTCAAAGGAGACATCTTGAAAAAATAGTAGATTTCTTTCTTAAGAGCTGGGTGGACATAGAGATGTCTTCTTGAGATTAGAGACAATTCATATAGCTAGTGAAACTTTCAAAACATTCATTACAATTTCAAAAATAGTTGAAGGAAAATGAAAAATGATGGAAATAACCATGGAGAAAGTGAGAAGACTTGGAAAACATCTAAAGAGCCTCAAGGTGATTTGAGGATAGGTTTCTAGGTTTCTTGTCTTGTGGTTGACCATACATTTGATGTAATTCTTCATTTTTGTAACTTCATTCTAACCATGAGTAAAAGAGAGAGAGAGCTCATGAGAGAGGAGGGAAAAGAGATTATGAAAGAAATTGAGTGAGAGGAAATGAAGAGCACTTAAGATAGGTTGAGGAAATCTCTTATAAGTATCTTTTCTTAAGCTTGGGCTCCATGATGAGCAATTGAGAATTTAAACGAGATAAGTATGCCCTCTAGGTTCCTTGGAAGAGTTGTGAGTTGAGCTTAGAAATTCATATTTAATGTATTTTCTTTGTAATTTGGGAATTTTCTTAATATAAGAGATATTTTCTTCATTACACTTTGTTTTTCTTATTTTCTAAGTTAGTTCTGCTTCGAAGTTATGGATCAGATCCTATTAGGATCTATCAAGGTGCAACCCTTCCACCAAAGTGGGATATATTGAAGATGGCATTTTGTACCTACTACGATCACTATGAGTTTCTAGTTCTTCTGTTTAGGTTAACATATGTATTAGAAGTTTTCATAGGCCTTATGAATAGTGTGTTGTGGTCATTTCTAGATTAGTTTATTATGGTGTTTATAAATAACATTTAGTATATTCTCCTAATGAGCCATCTTATGCAAAGCACTTGTAGAAAGTTTTGTAGACTTTGAGGGAGTACCAATTGTATGCTTAGTTATCCAAGTCTTTCTTTTGGTAGTTAGAGATCTAATTCTTAGGGCATGTAATGTCAAGGACTAGTCTATCTATGGATCTAGTGGAGATAGTAATTATACATGATTTCCCAATTCCATAGTGTATGATGATGATTCAAAATTTCTTAAATTTAGTAGGCTATTATTGTAGGTTGTGAAGCATTTCTTTTAATGAACATCTTCTTTGACTTGTTGAAGAAGAATATGAGTTTTTCTTAGAATAATAAGGTAACCTCCTAGGTGTTTATCTCTTAATAAGTTCTGGATTTAGAACATAAGAAAAAAAACTCTTAAAGGTGTGACATAAGTAGAGAATAGTAATTTGGATATTCATATTGATAAATGTACAAAAATTACTATCTAAATCTAAGTCTTCAACCTCCTTAGTTGTAGCTACTTTTCCTTTTTGTTGGTAGTATTCCTTGCTTGTGTTTTTTTTTTCTTCTTTTATTTTTGTCTTTAGCTCATATTTTCTCTATTTTCTTCTTTGCTATCTTCAATGTGAAATTGAGATTTTTATCTATATAACCCCACATTTTGTGAACCTTAGCTAGTATTTTAGTAATAGAAGTTTGGATTGATAAGGTTTTTGAGTTAACCACTTGTTCTAATGGTGCTTTTGTTTAAGTTCATAGAGACAAACCTTCTCTTTATGAAGATATGAATTCCAATTATACTTCTCAATTCTCTTCCATATCTTGAGTTTATCTTCTACTCTTTTCACTTGACCAATAAGCCTTTGGATTTGATGAAATCACATTTCTAAAAATATTTCTTAGGCATAGACCCAAATTATTTATCTAGTTTTATACCTAAATCCATCTATGATATGTTGCAGGTATTTCCTTTCAGGGAAGCCATGGTCCAAGAATCTATGTAGCAAAGATTAGTATTTTCCCAAAGCTAGATTAAAAAATTTATGGTTGTTGTTTTCTATCCTTGAATTTACTTTCTCAAGTTAGAAACCCTAAATTACTTTTGATACTTGTTCTTAAAGATCTCTAGCATCTTACTTTATGTTCAAATCAATTTTGGTTCTAAGGACTAACACTAAATTTTAACTTCATTAATAAGTATCAATGGAAATAGCTTCAAATCTTACCATTCATTTTTAATATTTTACAAGATGCAAGAAGCATGAAAAGCCTAAAAGTGATGTTCCAAATTAGAATTATAACATCCTTCAAACTTAGAGATATTAGTCATATCCAAACATTTGATTTAGTTATCCCTCTAATGCCTAGTTGGTATGTACACTGCCTCCCTAATATTCATCATATTTGTGGTATGATTACTATCATGACCATGTCTCATTTTGTGTTGGCTACTATGCTTTTGTTCATATTCATGCCTAGTCTCTCTATCCATCCATCATCTCTATCTTCATATGTGTGATTATCTCTTCTATCATCCTTACTAGGTTTTCTACCATTTCCCCCTTCTTCCTTGATCATGCCTATCTTTGTTAGAGCTTGATGATGATGATGATGATGATAAGGATGATGGAGAACTAGGAGACTAATGTCAAATTGTTGTCCTTCCATGATTTCTTTGGTTTTCTTTATGTGATTGATGAGTAGCAAGCAGTCCCTACACCCAACTGTATGAATCACTAGCATTCACTATGTGATCTAATTGAATTCTATAGACTTTGGCTCTCAAACTACACTAGGTCTAGGAAGTGAATATCAAGAATGTAATTGTTGTCTTCCTAGTTTCGCTTGTGAAGTGCAAAAGTATGGTTAAGTGTCACTAAGGCCTATGATTTTTATCATTTTATCTTTTTCACTAGATTTTAGATAAGTTCTAGAAATAAGATAAAGTAAATTTAATACTTAATTAATCTAATAATAAGCTAACACTTAACTAATCCTATAATATGCATCTATTCACACTTTTTATACACATCCTAAACATGTTGTAATGTTATTAGGTTACCAAGCATAGGCACTACTAGGATTACCAAGTGGTCGTACTTATGTTTTTTATTTAATCAAAATTAATTACTTAATTAAAATTCATTAAATTAAAGTGCATAAATAATAAATTCATAAGGGAAACATTAATCTATTCCAAGTGCTGCAAGTTTTGATTAGAAAAGCTCATCTTTATTGTTGTTCACACTAAGGTGGTCAGGTACATTAGTGCTCAAATAAAGATCAGTACACTTGTTTGACTTCTACTATGGGGACTCAAAAAAATACTCTAAGCCTAGAGAAAACAAACTACAAGAGCTTCACTACAACGAATGGAAGAATGCCATAAATCCAATAGGCAAGCACACATTTATAGGCGATGGTAGGGTGCCATGTCGATGAGTACCCATCAACATAGGAAACCTTATGTCGATGGGGTCATGTTGATGGCATCCTGTCAACGTGGTCCAATGATGCATTATTCATCATACCCTCATGATTGAATGAAAACTCATCT
This sequence comes from Gnetum montanum, assembly GCA_015680685.1. Taxonomy (NCBI): domain Eukaryota; kingdom Viridiplantae; phylum Streptophyta; class Gnetopsida; order Gnetales; family Gnetaceae; genus Gnetum; species Gnetum montanum. The sequence continues at coordinate 215,431 of MNCI01025803.1, forward strand.
TTGAGTGAACAAAAGGAGGAGTAAGTTCTTTACAAGATTTTGGAAAGGTATGGGATAATTGACTAATTTAACTGATATAGAAATAAACAAACAAAAAATAACTTACCAACATTGAGTGCTCATGTGTAAAAATTTACAATCATTACAAAATAAGGTGTTCATAACAACAAAATTCAATGCTATGAAAAAAATTGACAACATCACCACTTTGGTGGCTTAAAAATGAGAAAGAAGGTGAGATGGTCCTAGGCAGTGAAGGTTCCAAAGGCACTAAACAACCTTCTTTAGCACGTAGTCGTTGTTACGGAGGTTGTGGTTATCATTATTCTACTACAACTACAATTGCTACTGAAAGATGGAAGGAATTGGTGGAATTCCCATTCTGGATCATTCATAGTTCATGCTGCTTCACCAATGTGAACCAGAATGGGAATATCTCATGGACAAGACATTGTGGGGAACAACTCCTTGACATTGATGAACTAGGCTATGAATTACTTTTGTTTCACATCGAACACATTGATAGCATTTTACAGTTCCTAGTAGCCATTTAATCTCTTGGCCAAGTTCTTAGCAATTGATCTTTAATTAGTAAATTGCTCCCTGAGAAAGTCAAGTTTAGTGTTTGCAACCTCAAGCTTCTACTTGGTCTCTTTATGATGTTTGAACTGAGTCTCATACAACAAGTATGAGCTAGTCACCTACTTCTCAAACTTTAACCATGACATTCTAGTAGTTAACATTACTAGGTTTGGGTATTGGAGGTTGGTGAGCTTCATGTATTTTGTCATTTCGTTGATTTATAGCTCCTTCATGTGAATCTTTGCTTTGTTGTATTCATTTAACCCATCAAAGATGGGCTGCCAAATATCCCCTCCTTTTTAGAGTGGTTGGAGGGCCTCATTCACCTTCACCTTTGCCAACTAGAAATGTTTGTTGTTGATTTCCTTCTACAAGCCAACCTGGTCCTTGTAATGACTCTTAACCCTCTCAAATTTGAGGTCCTCATTCTTCCAAGCAATAATCTCTATTGTAGACTTTTGGCAAAGGTCATGCACCTTTTCCATCAAGAGATTTCTATTTTTTTCTACCGACCTTCTTAGTTTAGTGTTTACCTTAGCAAGCTACTGCTACTATTGATGGATGACCTTAGAGATTTTTTTCTTTTACACATCAACATTTTACAAGCTATGATTTTCAATAGCTAGAGTTTCATTCTCCTAGAAAGTCTAGACAAAGTCCTTCTAAATCTTGTACATTGTGGCATTAGCTAAGGACTAGTCAAGGACTAGCAAGTCCGTGGCATACAAAGCCTCTTTGAGTTTGATTTGAAGCTATTGTAAAGCTTCATCTCATGAACGTACTTAGTTGAGTAGTGTGGGATTAGCAAGGTAGGGTCTAAGTTTAGGAACCTTTGTAGTGAAGGTTGGTTTTCTACTCTAGCTATTTTGAGTTGCCCATTCATGATGACACACTTGCCTATAGACTCAAGCAACTCTGATTGGGTAGTAGTGATGGTATTTGGAAGGTCAAATAAATTTGGAATTGGTTTATTAGTTCCAACTAGATGATCCAATAAGTCCTAATTTTGGGCTATACTTAATTTTCCACTTATAGCTTTGGTGAATGTTTGCACACCTCTGAGTGCAACAAGGTTTGGTACAGATATTACCAAAGTGTTGAGGGCCTCAACCAGTTGATCAGCAACCACTTCTACCATTGTCTCTTATCCTTTGTGTTCCATCACCAAGATGGTAGCCCACTCACACTCTTCCAGCTGCATCGAAAAGGTAGTGGCATTCCCTGATATTTCTAGGAATTGTTGTTGTTGTAAGAGGGATACCATTACCTCTGAGGTACTTGGATTTGACCTTGTAGGCACCTACATTCATTGGGTAGAAAATATTAGTGCACCACCCTCCATTTGACTTATGGTTTATGCCACTTCATTGAGGTGGCTTATGGTTTGTCAATACATAGATGAATTATCACCACTCATTCCTACCTATTGCTACTTCAAGAGTTGCTCATGGAACTCATGCATGTGCTTAATGGTAGTGTAGGACTTAGGCATTCTTTCATGAGTGGGTGGTGGAGTTGGTGGTTGCTTCTCCTCTCCCTAGACTACCTTCACAAGCAATTTATCTTTTATCATCTCTACCTAAGAAGTGGACAAAGCATGATGAATTGCATCATTTGTGAATTAGGCTATGCCTTCCCTCTTGCACAATTTTCTAATAATGCATGGAAAGAAAAGTGCCTTCCTTCCATGTTCATTCTCCTTGAAGTGCATCTCTATATTTAGATAGATTAGTTGGGGAAGGCTAATGGGGAATAATCCACTTAGAGTGACACATGCATGGGCATAAAAAGTTGTGATCTTGCTAAGCATCACCGTTAGGTTTAGGTGAAAGATCACAATTTTCAAATAAGTGCATTTTTCCATCATCAGCACACAAAACACATTGTGGTTCACTCCATAGCACCACTATGTCGATTCGTTTGTGATGCTTGGATCTACTTGCATTAGGATTTCAACTAGAGTTGTCTTATTTTCACGTAACCCAAGGGCTTGAGATATTGCTTTCACCAAGTAGGACATAGTTATGTCCTTGATTTTGACCGTGGAATTGACCTATTTATTGTTCCAGAAAATATATATCTTCCCCATGTACCATTCCCTACTAGAAGTGATGATGGACCACATGGAAGAGTTTTGAAGTTGTTTCTTGACTTATTGGAGAGAAAACTCCAAGAAGGTTCTAAAATTTAGCTCCTTAAGCATAAATTTTTGAACCTCCATGGATGAAATTTGCTTAAGTCAAGCCTCTGTCAAGGTGACCTAGGTTCAGTCTTGGCCCAAGTACCTCATCTTGGTGAGATTATTCAATTGCAGCCACTTCAAGAATTTTTTTGACAAATTTCACTTTGGATTTCTCTTGAAGAGGTCCTATTGCATGGGTTTCCACTAGCTACTCTTGGGGCTATTCTTGACCATTTGTTCCTTATTTGGGATGGTTATCCTTTCTATAGGTGCCTTCACTTTGGTTCCATCTATGATTATAATAGAATTAAGGATTAGCATGTGATGTGTAATGTATAATGTTTAGGTACCTTATCTCATAGGTTAGCTACACTTGGCTAAGTTATGACCATGGTAGATTGATTATTTTAATATTATTTTGATATTATTTGATTAATATGGCTACTAGAGTTTGTTGGAAGGGTTTAAGTTTTATAAATTGATGATTTTAATGTTATTTTATTTATTAAATACTTGTGGGATTTAGAAAACTTTGAAAAAAATAAAATTCTTCAAAAGTTAAGGTTTTGTGACCCCCATGATGTAGAGCGTATCTCTAGTAGCTATAGGGCTAAAGAATGAGGATAATCAGAAAAATGGTGTGAAAGTTATGGGCTCTAGAAGGTTCCAGGCTCTTAAAAATTCAAAAAACTCCCCTTAGTTTGTGAGAAAATCTGCAAAATTCAGTATGTGTTCACTGGTATTTATAGGACTTTCTAGGTACATCAACTAGATTGTGTTGACATGGTTCACTTTGTCGACAGGATCTTGTCAATGTGGCCTAATCCATCGATGGGATCTTGTTGACAGAGCGAATAGAGAAAATTTCACACTTTGAAAAATAATGAGGAAAATAAAGAGTTTAACCATGAAATGAATGTTTTTGGATATTGATGAATCATAGTTTGTAGGAGCTTTGATTTCAAGTATTCGATATCAAGCCCCAAGATGTGATGTCAGATATCCAACATCACAGGGTATGTGCTGGCTATAAATATAGCACTTGGGCACACGGTTTAGGAAACATTTAGTCAATAGAGTAGCCCAACTTTTCCAGTTTTATTTTGTATTATTAGAGAATAGTTAGTGAGTACCCATAGTGTGGATCTAAGTTAGTTGTATGATGTCTTATTCAAGTGGCAATGTACCTAAACACATTCCATGAATGGCAATAAGATCAAGATTGATTCTTATTCATTATAGCACTTTGACTAAAATTAGATTTAAATTCCATGTAATTTAATTTTCATGTACCTAGTTAATATTTACATTTCCATGCATATTAATGAATTGGTAGAATGAGTGCAACTAGTTTTGAGTGTAAACACGTATTTGCTTGGTAATCCTAGTAGCAAATACATGGGTTTAGGACATGTATGACAAGTTGGGAATGGACACTCATTACTCGTAGGTTAGTTTATACTTTAATTTTTATTTTTAATTATTTTAAATAATTAATTTCTTTATTATAATTAGGATTAGCATAAGGCCAAAACAACATCAAGAATCATATGCCTCACTTTGGACTAAACCATACGTGACAAAGCTACAACTAGTCCAAGTGGGAAGATAGTGAACTATGATTAAAGCATAATGATCTAGATGCCACAACTAGTCACATCTATCAAATTGAACTAGATCATGCATGAATGCTTGTGATTCATATGGTTGGACATAGGGGTACCTTGATTCTCATCATTGGCATCATTATCTAGGATGGTGCTAGTTATCTAGATTAGTTATATTATACACTATCATTTTAAAGGTATTAATGATCTATCTTTTAGAAAATATTAACATTTTAAGTCACACACATTATCAGGTAAAATCATGTCTTCTTCACATAGGATGAAGACTACATCACATGATGAAAGCACTCATAGGAGAAATCATAGTATTTATACTAAAGAAAATTGGAATGAATAACGTCAAGCAGGGATTTCCTATGCTCATTTAGATCCTTAATACACTTAAGGACTAGGGTCACCTAAGGTAAACAATCCGAAGAGATGGAGTAAGTCCTAGATCAAGGAGGGTCTCAAGGATTAGAACCTCCTCAAAACTTAGAAAAGATAAATCAAGGGACCATGGGGAACACTATGGAACCCATGGCGATTTTCCAAATATCTCATCTTCCTCTTCCTCTTCAATGTCTAGTTTTGATGAAGATGAACATAGGTATAGAGATAAAGCTCTGCCATGAGGTTAAGATAAAGATAGAAATGGATCCTGATGACAAAATCAAATCAAAATGAGCATAGAAAAAATCATCATAATAAAATAAAGAAAAATAGAAATTTATACCATGACATGTCTAATTATGATGAACCCTTTTTGGCCACTAATAGCATGATGTAGATTACAAAGGTAGTTGAAATACCCAATAGGCATTACAAGGAAAGTTGCATCAAAATTCTTGATATGAATAATATTTCTAAATTTATAGGAGGCCACGATTTTGATCCACAACATTATTTACAAGCCTTCCATGATGCCTGCATCTTACAAAAAATTGAAAGTCAATGGCAAAAGCTTAAGCTCTTTTCTAGGATACTAATAGATAAAGCCAAAGTATGGTATAGATCTTTGAGACCAAATTCAATCCATTGGTGGTTCACAATGCTAGAACTCTTCAACGAGAAATACCATACCTATGAAAGGGTGCTTAACCTAAGGAGATGAATCCAAGAATGGAAGCAAGAACAACATGAACCCTTGGATATGGCCCTAGATAGATACTATTCTCTACTGAATAGATGCCCATGTCATGGTTTCTATTAAGAAGAGCAACTTTTCCACATCATAGATGGGCTTCATAGTCAAAGAAGAGAGACTCTTGGGATGTATGCTGAAGGTGAATTATACAAAATAGGAATCCATCAGATCCAAAAGTTAATTGAGCATGTGGAAAAAGAAGAAGGAGAGCTATGTAAATGGAAGAATGTTTAGAAATATCATTGAGACCCAACATTTCACAAGAAAAATATTGATATCTATGATAAGGAAAACGAGGCAACTCTCGATGAGGTGATTTCACAACAAAACTTGCTAATAAAAAAGTCTATTAGTGACCTTGAAGCAAATCTAGATAAGATGTCAGAATGGATAAATGGGAAAGTTACAAATTTCATAGAAATCATACAGGAGAGAGTAATGCAAAACAAATAAACAAAAGGAGGACCAAGAAACAACTAGGAACACTTATTGGCAAAAAGTGAAAATGATTGTACAAGAAGAGACTATAAAGCCAACCACTGAATAAGATGATGGATGTGACGTTTGCCTATATGACCATCCAAAGGGTTATTGCCTAATCATGTTACATATACATGAGTATTGGGCTTTTTCTTTTAATCCCAAGTTCATACAAAAGAAAATTCCTAGGAATTTACATTTTTTACAAAGTAATTATAGATAGTCCTACAACCAACTATACTATCCTAGTGGGTCTTATTACTAGCCTCAATACTATCATCCATTACAATGGCAAAACCCACAGTTGTGGGAAGGCCATCATCAAACCAACCATACCCTTATCAACAATCAAACCTATACAGATATTATGTTCAACAACCTATTTCCCCACCTAGTTTCATTTCCTCTACCTCAAATCACTACTACCACTCTCTTAAATATCATCATCCGACAACATTGTCTATGAGATCACCACCTCACACCTCTCCTCCTTTGTCATATGTCACCACTAGCAACACAAGAAGGTTCATTACCATAACATCAATGAAAAAATGCCACTTATGCTACAAACATACATAAAAATGATGATGCTCATAGATCTTCACCACGATCTCAGAAACACTCTTTCTTTAGGATAGTTTCCACATGTAAGCATAACACTCATGGATCTACTAACTTATCAAAACCAGTACAAGGTCAATCTGATGCAACAACCTTCCTCACCATAATGATATCTCCTAATCATATGCAAAAGCCAACAACCATTACCACTTTAACACAATACATAAATGATAACCCTATCATTGTGAAGAGACAAAAGAATCCATGCATCACTACTAATAGTAAAGGATGTAGTAGCTATGGGCCAAAAATTCAAAATATTAACATAGCTCACAACAAAGTTTAGGAGCAAGTGTGTGAGCAAAAACCAATCTATGTAGAATTCACTAAACTAGAAGACACCTAGTGGCTTAAAAATTAGAATATAAAACTATTTCAAGGATGCATGAAAGAAATTGATCCACTTACTAGTTCTAGACTTAAGAAAATGGACCAAATATAGGACTTAGACACAAATATCTTACACTTTGATTATACTTTAGAAAAGGTTATTAAACACAAAGACTTAGGAATTAAAATAGAAAACCAAGAAAAATAAGCAAATGCATTTGTGTTCCCAAAAATAGAAATACCTTCAAGTCTAGTTGAAGATACATCTTTGAATGATCTAGATGAGACTATCACCAATGTTAGATGTGCTACCACATGATTAATTAAATTAATAATGGTGATAGATGGAAAATTAGTGATGTATATCCAGGGGATTGTGCGGTCCATCTCTCGAATGTGTGGCCATAAGATTAGTCATGGGGGAGATGCTTTATTCTAGTTCAAGAACTAATAATTATTTTTCACCTCATTTTGTTTTACAATTTTTAATCATTTTTCTATTTCTTCCAAAATTTTTTGATTCTTCATATGTTTTCCATTTCTAAATATTTTTCGTTTTACTTTTTCTCTTGATATTTTTTATATTTTCTCTTTTCTTAAGTTATTATTTTTATATTTTATTAATCTATTTTATGTTTTTGTTAACAATATTGGCAAGTCATGATGCAAAATTCAATGTTATGTGTTGGGGTTTTTTTTTCTATGCTATCAAGAAGATTGGGTAAGTAATTATGTAAAGTAGTGAGACCACCTCATCCATCCTTCCAGTTCTTTGAATAAAAGGTATTTTATATGAAAAAAATTTTGTTATTTTTTATGAAACTAAAATTAATCAATGATCATTGTATCTTGAAGAAAGAGGTATCGACCAAGTGGGAATGATAAGGGTGTGACCTCAAGGGGATTTTTTGGGTTCTCTTCTTGACTTCCTTCATGTGGTTTATGACTCCTCTTGGAATGTATCATGTATCCTTTATTAACTAATAAAAAAGAAGTTTTTTCTTTACATGGTGTAATTCCCATTTCAAAAATAAAAAAATAAAATCCAAAAATAAAAAAAGACACAAAAATAANTCATTCATCTTCTCTTTTCTTCTCTTTTTGGAGTGATGATTGTTCTTTGAGGTGGTTGTGGACTCATGGTGGTCAACCAAAAAGAACACATCAATGCAAGGTCACTGTTCATGGTATGGACTTGGTCTAAACTTCAACAGATAGGTATGCTAATCATTTTAATCATATTTTTCATAAGAACCTATTATGGACATGGTTAAGTACCTTACATTCCAATCTCTATGATCCCTTCTCATTCCATTATTCATCTCACTGTTGCATGCAATTGTAAACCTTTTGGTTTTGTTTAGCATTGTGAAACATCCTAACCATGGTAGTTTTGTATTTTTTGGAATAAAATCATGGTCTACATTTAACTTCTCATAACTTATTAGGTACCCACAGACATCTACAGAAGTGGTTATGCAAGGCCATTATGGTAGGAGCCTACTTTGGGGAGGATCCACTTGCATAACTTTTGTTGATCATGGCTTTGAACTAACCTTCACATCTTCTAGAACATTAATGATAGTTTCTATGAATTTATGCATAGTTTTGGGACTACTTCTCATCCCTTTCAATTTTCTTTTTACCTTTTCCTACTCTTTTGTTAAAATATCCTTCAAGTTCAATACTTCTTGGCCATCTTCTAAATTAGATCTTTGGTTTCAATT
>MNCI01025803.1:224399-342776 GCA_015680685.1 Gnetum montanum
CCCTCTAACTAAGGCCCTTTCATTCATCTTCTCTTTTCTTCTCTTTTTGGAGTGATGATTGTTCTTTGAGGTGGTTGTGGACTCATGGTGGTCAACCAAAAAGAACACATCAATGCAAGGTCACTGTTCATGGTATGGACTTGGTCTAAACTTCAACAGATAGGTATGCTAATCATTTTAATCATATTTTTCATAAGAACCTATTATGGACATGGTTAAGTACCTTACATTCCAATCTCTATGATCCCTTCTCATTCCATTATTCATCTCACTGTTGCATGCAATTGTAAACCTTTTGGTTTTGTTTAGCATTGTGAAACATCCTAACCATGGTAGTTTTGTATTTTTTGGAATAAAATCATGGTCTACATTTAACTTCTCATAACTTATTAGGTACCCACAGACATCTACAGAAGTGGTTATGCAAGGCCATTATGGTAGGAGCCTACTTTGGGGAGGATCCACTTGCATAACTTTTGTTGATCATGGCTTTGAACTAACCTTCACATCTTCTAGAACATTAATGATAGTTTCTATGAATTTATGCATAGTTTTGGGACTACTTCTCATCCCTTTCAATTTTCTTTTTACCTTTTCCTACTCTTTTGTTAAAATATCCTTCAAGTTCAATACTTCTTGGCCATCTTCTAAATTAGATCTTTGGTTTCAATTGTTTAAAAACTTATGTGCTTCTAGAGTTATGCTCATTAGTCATGGAGACTAGGGATACCTACTTTAAAATTTTTGAAATTTTTCCAACATCCTATTTTCAAACATCATGGACACTAATAGTAATTGATCAAAATAATGTGAGCAACTTGGTAATTTTAGTTACCTCATAGCCTTGGGCATAGTATGCTATAATCACCTTATGCTTAAATGAAAACTAAGGGATCAAAAAAGGGTTAATTACTAAGGAAAATTTACCAAAACTTATGTTGATCCTTTGGTGATTATAGATGATGCTAAAACAAACACCAAAGGAAGAAGGTCTTTCTCTAGTGAAAAAAATAAAGCCAAGAGGGGAATGATAGAGGATATGCCCATGGATAAATCATAGCACATATAAGATAGTAGCTCAAACTTTGCATATTTGCTAGATCCATGAGATGATGAGAAAAAATTTCAGTTCATCCTTCAAGAATGTTTAGTATAACTAGAGAAGCATCAACATAACAATCAAGGTTAAAAGTATACCACTGCTAGTGCCAAGAAGAAGAATCATCTTCAATGAATTCTTGAAGACCTCTACAAATTTTGTAATCTTCAATGTTTGTTTAGTATTTTTGTCACTTTGTCATTTGTATGCATCTACTTGAATAAAATTTTGTAATGTGACACTCAAAGTTAGTTAGTAGTTAGCATCAGTCAATAATACTATCATTCCTAATTCTTTTGTAAAGAAAGCTTGGTTCTATCTTGTTAACTTAAGGATGAGTTTTTATTCAATCATGGGGGTATGATGAATCATATGTCATATTAGAGCCACAATATCAGGTATCTAATATCAAGCTCCAAGATATGATGTTAGATATCTGATATCAAGGTATGTGCTTGGGTACATGGTTTGGATAAAGTTTAGTTAATAAAGTAGCTAAACTCTTGCATTTTTATTTCATAGTCTTAGAGAACTATCAGTGAGTGCCCATAGTGTGGATTTGAGTTAGTTGTATAGTGTCTTATTTGAGTGGCAATGTGCCTAGATGCATTCCATGAATGACAATAAGATCGAGATTGATTCTTATTCATTGCAGCACTTTGACTTAGATTAGATTTAAATTCCATGAAATTTACTTTTCATGTACTTAGTTAATATTTACATTTCCATGCACATTAATGAATTGGTGGAATGAGCATAATTAGTTTAAGCATAAACATGTACTCACTTCGTAATCCTAGTAGTGTTAGTGCTTGGTTTTCCCAATAGCCTAGCACTTGGTAATCCTAGTAGCATATACATGGGTTTAGGTCATGTAAGACAAGTAAGGAGCTGACACATCACCTGTAGGATAGTTTAGACTTTACTTTCCATTGTTAATTATTTTAAATAATTTATTTTCTTACTATCATTAGGAGTAGCATAAGGCCAAAAAAACATTAAGAATCATATGCCTCACTTTGGACTAAACCATATGTGACAAAGCTACCACTAGTTCACATGTTAAGACAATGAACTATGATCAAGGAATAATGATCTAGATGCCACAACTAGTCCTATTCACATAATTTGATCAAATCAGGAGTGAACGCTTACGATTCATATGGTTGGATGTAGGGGTACCTTGTCACTCATCAAAGATCAAAAAATGCCATGAACATGATGAAATAGTGGAAGAGGGCTAGAGAGATCATTTAAAGGAGTTTAGAGTTAGAGAATGAATTCAAGGAGTACATATTTGGATACAAATGATTGGAAGCACAACAAATTTGATCATGAAAATTCCTAAGGATAAGGAACTTAAGTAGTCCAACCAAGAGGTATGCAAGTATGTCCTTCCTAGAGTAGGCTTATGTCCTTAATGTCCTTGCATGCTTTTAAACCAAGGAGTCTGTGGCCCCCACAGATGATTAGTGGTTGCAAAAATTTAAGGACTAAATCTCGTAAGAATTTATCTAGGAATTTCAACACTTCAAACTAAGACATTGAACGAAACCATGAAGAACTGGTAGTAAGGAAAATTATGAAAACTAGTAATGGATGAAAGAGAAGGTGAAATGAAGTTCTGAATCATGGTCACATGAAGTTCCTTTTGGATTTTGTGGTAATATGACTTGATAACAACCTTAGTCCAAATTAAAACCAACCACTTTTATTGACTTTGTAGCAACACTCTAAGAGCAGTCCATACCCTCTCAAGACACAAGAGCATTCCCACAGAGTAATCATCATTCCTTAAACAGATGAAAAGAGACGTAGGAAGTGAGATGATGCCTTAGTTAAAGGGGATCTTTAGGCTTGGGTAACATGTATTTCTAGTCCCATAACTAGTGCTTGTAGCCCATTATTGATTCTAAGGGATGTGCTTTAAATTTCCATTGTGTTTTTTTTGGATTTTATATTTTTATGTTTTGTGATGGAAACTACAACACGCAAAGACTTTAGCTTTTTGTTATTTTTCAATAGTGGAATGGTAAGAAATCCCTAAAAATACTCATGTACTTAAGAGGGTAGGTAATTATAGAGAGCATTGAATTCTCTTTAAGTCCCATCCTTGTCTATGCATTTAATCTTTTCCAAGTTTGGAAACTACCAAGGTCACAAGTTCATTAAAAGCTTCATGAAGGAAGGGACCTCATATTTCCAAAATAAGGAACACCATAGAGTTAGTGAATGGATGGATGATGTGGAATTATTGCCTATTTTATGAAAAAGAAACCATGTCTTAGTTATCAATACCAAAATTCAAAGATAGAATCCAAACATTAGTAATCAAATAACATTATAGTACAAACCACCATTAGCAAACAACTACACTTGCACTTAGTATTGAAGGTAATAAAGGAAAAACAAAACATACATAAGAAAACCATGAAAGAAAAGCATAATAAAAACAAAAACCAAAATAAAGTAAAATATAAAAGAAATTGTAAAATATGCAAGAAAGATAAAACATACTAAAGATAATGTAAAACAAAAAATGGTGAAAAATAAAAAAAATGAAAAACTAAGGAGCCACTTATATGATTTAACATGGATGACCATCTTGCCCATGATTGAGTTTAAAGGAGGAGCACCAAAATATTGAAAGGGCCTATCCATACGAAAAGGTGTTGTGGTCATTGGCTCTCTTAGGCTCATGGAAAGGTTTAATTTGTTGCATGTTGACTAGTAGTTTTGTATTTGGGCTTTCAAGTTTGTATATCAACATGGTCATAGAAGGAAAGGTTTCATAGATGATGTAAGGCCATTTCCATAACATTTGAAACTTAGTTCTTTATGGCACATGTATGGGGTTCTTGTAAAGAACCTTTTCTTCTAGTTAAAATTTTACCTTCCTTATTTTGAGGTCATGGCATTACTTGTTGAATGCTTTGTGTACTGCATTCAAAGACAAGGCTACTAATTGATTCTTGTCTTTCACATTGAGGTTGATCAGTCTTTCTCTTTGTGCTAGACTAAGGTTAAGGTTAAGTTCACAAGCCATTGAAAGTATATAGAGCTCAAACTAAATAGGAAGAGTTGGAAATTTACTATACATTAGCTCATAGGGAGAATAGCCTATAGGGAGTTTCGAGGTTGAGTGGTAGGCTCAAAGGGTATCATTAAATTTAGTGCTCCAATCTGTCCTATATTTACTAATTTTTTTAAGATCTTAGTGATATCCCTATTCATAACTTTAGCCACTAGTGGCTTGGGTGTGGTAAGATGTTTTTAATTTATGTTTTACCTCCAAGCATTACATGAGTTGCTAAAATCTGATGCCTATAAAATAAGTACCATTATTAGAAAATAGTGCATGTGCATCCCAAACCTATTTACAACATTTTGTTGTATAAACTGACAAGCTATAGAAGATGTATTGTTGGTGATGGCTACTGATTCTACCCATTTCACACAATAGTCAACAATGACTATGATGTACATCTTTTCATTTGACATGGATATGATGGAACCCATGAAGTTAATACTCTAGATGTCAATGAGTTATAGTGGTTCGATCCACTACTGAGATCCATTCATATGATTGGTCATCCCACCATAGTGTTGGCAACGATCACAAGAGCAAATGAACTAGTAAGCATCACTAAAAAGTGTGGGCCAATAATTCCCTACCATCAAGATCTTAATGGTTATGCATCTCCTAGCTTGGTGGCCACCACAAGAACCCTCATGAGCATCTTGGAGAATGCACAATTGATCAATATCAAAAACATATGAATGAACTAGGCCATCAGTGCACACCTTGTAAAGGTGACTATTGATCTCTATGAAATGTTTTGCCTAGTGAAGAAACTATTGTTTTTTCCTATTAGCTAGCTTTTGTGGCATCTTGTATGTGAGAAGGTAGGTGATGAAACACCACAAAAATTTTGGCAACACTTCCAAACAACTTTAGAGTCTCTGAAATGACTTCAAGCACCCCACCATGGAGCAAGCAAGGTCCCCCAAGTGCCCACAAATCACAATGGCAAGTCTTGGTATCAAGAATCATCCATTTTAAGGTCAAAAAGTGCAATTTTGGCCAAGTACAATGTGCTCGTGTTGTGTTATGCTGCACAACATAAGGATTAGCATCACCAATGTTTGGGGCCTTGAAACTGAGTCAAAACAGGCCAAAATCAAGCACAAGAACCCCTCATGACCTTCGCCAAGGTTCCCAACAATTCCCAGCCTTCAGAAAATCAAAATTTGGGCCTTAAATGAAGTGTTTTTGATTGATTACGCTATGGCTACATTTTCTTATGTTGCAGAGCGTAAGGATGCATAATCACTATTCATCAGTGTAAAACACTATTCACTATGTGAAATACTATTTGCTGCGTGAAACACTATTCAGTGTGTGAACACTATTCACCGCACAAACACTATTCATCAAAGTTTTAGAAAATTCTAGAAAAGTTTCAGAAAATGGTAGAAGATCCTCAGCATTAGCAACTTCTGGAAAATCAAAATTCAGGCCTTAAATGAGGTATTTTCAGTTGATTATGCTACAGCTCCATTTTCTTACGCTGCAAAGCATAAGGATGTGTAATCACTATTCATTAGCGTAAAACACTATTCACTGCGTAAAATACTATTCATCGCACGAACACTATTCATCGAAGTTTCAGAAAATTCTAGAAATATTTAAGAAAATGGCAAAGAATTACCAGCATCAACAACTTTCAGAACATTTCAGAAAATTTCAGAAAGACTCAGAAACAAAGAAGCTTCATGCAAATGGGGGTCAAATTTCTCTTGTTGTACATTTCATTGTAAATTGACATATATGGGTATGTTAGGCCCTCATGTTTAAATTAAATGTACTTTCATGGGCTTGAATAACCTATAAATTGTAAAATGCAATGTACCTGGTCAAGAACGTAGCTTGCTGACACACATCCAACTCGTGCACAACTGTCCATTGGACACATGTTACCAGATCCACTTTCCTCTCATCTCTCAGCTATTGATTCCATTCTGAAATTCTGTGCCAGAGCACGGCCCAACCCTATAAATACCTTGTCAATTCACATAAATCAAGGAGGGGCGATTGGAGGCAAAAATTAGAGACATTGGCAATTCTGAGAAATTACAGAACCAGAAATCTTTGGGCGCTTGGCACATCTAACTGTTGGCATCAAAGCATTTCTCATGTTCATCACATCACATTATCGCATCGTCACTTCAGACATCATCCTGGGACTTAGTGCTTGACCTGCCATCCACACGTGCAGCTACACTTCGACCGATGCATACATTTTTATTAAACAATACAATAAATTTCATTGCCTCCTATTTACATTATTTACTTCAGTTTATGCTTTGTTTACAATATAGCTTGGTTTGCACTTTATTTATAATTCAGTACTCTCTGTTTACATTTTTATGTCGCTGTTTGCATTCCGTTTACATCCTGTTTACATCGTTCACGATAACCCCAGTGCTAGTCGTAGCTTACGCTTGGGGAAGTCATTGGTTGATTTGCGTGCAAACCATCCAAGGCACTCTACCTTCGTTCCCTTTTCCAGCTTGCCTTCAAGCGAAGGGCAGGGTTAGTTGTGGTTGCTCAACAATCTTTCGGTGCCTGTTTCCATTCCAGTCTCACACCGACGATTTAGGTTAGTACAGTTTTTGGCGCTAGAAGGAGGGCCACTTTCTTGTTATTGGTTAAAACCTCACTACCTGTCAAAACTCATTCATCTTGCCCATTTGATTCTCTTCATCCCTATTGATCACACTAAGCTTGTGTCACCCCATGCTACAGCTGCTTACGATCCAACTCCATTCATCTATCCCAGTCCATTCACATTTACCATGGAATCTTCCCAAGTCAACCTAGTAACACTACCAATTGCTTCAAACCCTGTGATTGCTACGGAATCTATAACCATTATTGAACACATAAATCCTCAAGGCCCTACATGCCAATCCCTTAGGCTATAAGGCAAAGGCCCTATTCACGCAACTCTTACACCCGAACAATATAATTATATCTGTGTCAAGATCCAAGCCAACCTACTCATTGATCGTATAGAGAGGGAAGCTAAGAAAAAATATGAATTCATCCATAAAGGAGGACATGAGTTTATCCTTTCAGCTTTTGACATAATCCCACTATCTGAAAACCATCATAAACTTATATCCCAACTTCTTATGACTAGAAGTGAAGCCTTACAACTACCTCACATAGAGCCTCAAGACGAAGAAGATGACTTTGCAGCCCAATCTGAACATGGAGAATCATACCATACTGTTAGCCCTCATGCCCACAAAAACCTATTATCCCATCCTTTCCTAGAAGAAACTATGTTTCCTTCTTCATCCACAAACATTCAAGCACTTGTTTCCCATTCCATTCCTATCTTCTCCATGCTCAATAACATTCACTCTGATGCATCCACTTCCATAATTCCTCCACCAGTACAGTCCCAACAACTCCCCTAAACCAACGTAGGGTCAATCCTCCAACCTCAAGTAATTGGAATACGTCAGTCATACCAGCTTCCACATCCACCCATTACATACCCCAGATGCAAATTCATAGGGCACCATTGATTACTCCTACCCAACATGTTGAAGGTGTTACCTCACAACATGTGGCTGGGCAATGGGTTCCACCAGTAGTCTCAGTCCTGAATACCATCCCACCACAACAAATGTTAGCCCAACAACTTGCTTTTCCACAAACAATGCGACAATTAAACCATTATCATCCACAATCAACTCAATTCATTGGTTTGCCTACCGCCCAAGAATGGGCAGATACACAAAAAATGGTGCACTCGTTGGCAGAAGAATTAAAACGCCTTAAAACTTTCAACAATGAGGAAATCAAGGTACTAGATTTCTATCAACATGACCCAATTGACCCCTTAGTTCCACCCTTGACCTTGCCAAAAGGAGTCTCATTACCTCAACTGACCAAGTACAATGGAGAAGGGGACCCAAATGGCCATCTAGTGACATTTAGAACCGAAAGCCTTTTACTTCAAGCATGGCCCCATGTAATCTTGCGAGTGTTTGCAATGTCCTTAACTGAAAAGGCTTAGACTAGTACTGATCTTTACCCTGTAGCTCCATATCTTCTTTAGAGCATTTGCTGCATCAGTTTGTCACCCGTTTCAAGTACAATTTGAAACCTGAAGCCACATTAGATAGCTTGATTCAAATTAAACAAGAGCATTTAGAGCCAGCATAGAAATTTATCCAAAGGTGGAGTGCAACCTTAAACGAACTTCATAAACCTATCCCCGAAACATATTTACTCACTATCTTCAAATTAGTAGTGAATGACTTTATTAAGTCAAAAATTTACTACCTGAAAGCCCACACATTGAGCCAAGCATTCGTACAAATCAAAGACATAGAAGAAGCGGCACAAACAAGTAATAACCTAGCCTACTCAGCCTTTAGAAGCCAACACATAAGGAAAGATAAATCCAGAACAATGGTAGCAATAGTGGCTGAGGGAAAACAACCCACTATCCCAAACAACTATGAAAGAATAGCACCCACTCATACAACTGAAAGTTCCTCAAATAGAACAGGTCATGCATGTACCTTTGAAAGAAAAGACCCTACTCAATACACACCATTGCCCATGAAGCCTTCACAACTACTTGATCAACTTCTAAAGGCTGGGCTAATTCAACACAAACAAATGTCTCCTACGGCCTCACAAAGACATGATCGCTTTTGCGAATTGGCTAAAAATCTAGCCTTAGCAACAGCCAATGAACCTCCCATTCCAAAAGGCTTTAGGTTGGATAGGTTTTGTGAATATCACCAACGGTGTGGTCATGGGAACGATTACTACTTTGCATTGAAACAAGACATACAACGCATGATAGATGGGGGTGAAGTAGTATTCAATGCAAATGGGGTCTACAAAGATCCTCTCAATACCAAAACCAACGATGCCCCATATGTGATTAATACTATCCATATGGAAAATAGACAAGATGTTCCGTGAAGACCTTTTGTGATTCGGAGGCCTTCAGAAAACACACCTCCCCAACATCTCCTCAAACCCCTTTTACCACACGCACGTCCCCCACACCCCAACATCTCCTGAAACCTCCTTCGGTTGCCACCACAACAAACATACTGTTTAAAAACTGACCCATTCCCTTTGTGGTCTAGGTGCCAAAACACCCTGGCACACAACCCACCTTCACTTCTCGACGACCTTTGCGAGAACGTCTTACCGATAGGCTCATAAGAGAGTGCTTAGAAAGAGAAAAAAGAGAGTGCATGGAGAGAGAAAACCATGGACACGAATTAGGACTACCAAAGCCTACACCGCTAAGCACCGTTCCCCTAAGTTTGTCTATTAATGAGCCTAGTACAAGTCACCAAAACCAAGATGAAGTCACAAGTCATATCCCAAACCCAACATTCTCAGCTACTAATGTAAAAACCCTTCATGAGAAATACAAATACTAGGTCAAATGGACCAAATCTCTATAGATAAGAATGTCCCAAATGGAAAAGACCTAGCAAATGCGTTGACCCAGGTCACACAAGCCTTAAAACAAAAGAATACTTCTTTAAGTTTGTATGAGCTAGTAATGACTTCACCAGTACATCGAGAGGCTCTCGTACGAATGTTAACTTCAATTGCTGTTAGTGAGGATCTCCCTGTAGACGAACCATCCATTTATGCAATATTATCCCCACAACTTCTAGACTCAAAGATCACATCCTTAGAATTCCATGTTAAGGACATTAAGCTAGATGAGAAAACAAGGGAAATCACCACAGCCCCTATGTTCATAACAATACAGGTTGATCATTTCAAAATACATAGCGTGCATGTCGATGATGGTGCAGCAACAAATGTAATACCTTTTTCCATCATAAAAAAATTAGGACTCACTGAACAAGTACAACCCACAACAACCTCTTTCTTGAGATCCTTCAGTGATTCCTGTGTGAGAGTGAAAGGCATGGTTACCTTAGATTTCATAGCCAGAGACCAATTCCCTACATCAGCTAAATTCATAGTGGTCGATGAAATGCTAGGGTTTAATCTGATCCTAGGACATCCTTGGCTAGCTTAACTTAAAGCTGTATCTTCACCAATCCATCAGGAGATACATCTACCTTACAAGGGTGGTGAGATCATCATACATGGGGATACAACACCATTGGTCATTTCCTCACACCTTGAGGTAGATCAAGGGTCAGAAATTGAGTTCATTAAGCCTAAATAAGAAACCATGGACATACATCAAAATGTGAACCCAACATTGATTCACAACCCAACTAGTACTGAAGAAACACAAGAAGACACAGACATAGGAGCCATTCCTGCTGATATCTCTTGGTCAAAACTACCCTTTGACATCATCGATGAAGGGGAAGGTGAATATAGGATCATACCCATATACCCAGCACCACACGTTAAGTTACAAAAGATCAAGAGGCAATTCAACAACTAGAACAAATGATACAAATTGTCCGAAATGACGTTAAACTACGAACTATCTGAAATGATGTTAAACTATGAATTGTCTGAAATGACGTTAAACTATGAATTGTCCGAAATGACGTTAAACTACGAATTGTTTGAAATGACGTTAAACTATGAATTATCTGAAATGACGTTAAACTACGAACTATCCGAAATGACGTTAAAGTACGAATTGTCCGAAATGATGTTAAACTACGAACTGTCCAAAATGACGTTAAACTACAAACTGTCCAAAATGGCGTTAAACTATGAATTGTCTGAAATGACGTTAAACTACGAACTATTCGAAATGACGTTAAACTACGACATGTCCAGTATGACGTTAAAACTGCCAATATACGTCTGCAATGACATTAAACTAGCCATGGTTAGAAATGGCCAGTTCCATTTAAAAATTCTTGAAAACGTTACTACCTTTGGCCCACCATGGCATAAAACTGGTAATCCTTTCTTTAACAATGGATGCAATAGTCCATCAAGACTTTAAACTGATGTACCAAGCCCGAAATGGCTTTAAACTGGAGCCAACAAATTACAAATTTACAAAATCTCTTCATCTTACATTGAATTTCCGCTTGCAAGTTACAAGTTACAATTTAGATTCATGCATAATTGTTGCCTTATTTTTCAAACTTACATTTAGTTGCACACATATACTCTAGAAAACAAAGAAAAATAATAAAAAACATGAAAAATGACAAAAATATTTACATGAAACATAAAGATAACAATGCAACCATTTTATACCATAATTAAAATTCAAGTCATTACATCAGTCTTTATACATTCCACCAAACTAGTTACCCTATATTCGTTTACACTTTGTAACTCTCTTACTAAGGGAGTGTCTCTTATTTCACTCTTGTTTTAATTGGCAGGAGCAAGCATCATGGCCAACCACAACATCCTCTCAAAATTGTCTCTCAATGGACCATACGGAGATATAGAAAGAACAATTCGCCTAGAATCTTTGGATCTAAGTCCATCCACCTATACTGATCTAATAACCTCCACTCAAGAAACATCAGACTGGCCTAAAAACGTAGCCAAAACTCTAGACCTAGAAGCTAACAATATCACTAAAGATCCTTTGATTGAGATCCCCATTACCACAGTTAATGACGAAGCCAAGACCTTGAAATTGAGTGCCTTAATAGATCCGCAACTCGTAGGTGACATCACTCAGTTCTTAAAAGACAACGTAAAAACATTCGCATGGTCATATACAGACATGCCAGGACTAGACCCCTGGATCATCCAACATAACATTATTCTTGATGAAAAAATCAAACCAGTAAAACAAAAAGCATGAAAGATTAGACCTGAAGTCACATTAGCAATCCGCGCTGAGATCACAAAGCTTTACCAAGCCGGTTTCATTTGAGCCGTTGACTATTCCGATTGGGTGTCAAACATTGTTGTAGTCCCCAAGAAGAATGGTAGTATACGCATATGTATTGATTTTCGTGACCTCAATATAGCCACTATAAAAGACTTTCCCCTGCCCAATATTGATCAACTTATTGACATGACTGCTGGGCATGCATTATTATCCTCTATGGACGGATTTTCAGGCTACAATCAGATAAGAATTAATCCAGAGCATCAACTTAGAACAACTTTTATGACACCTTGGGGGACATTTTGTTATACAATGATGTCATTTGGCCTTAAGAATGCAGGTGATACATATCAACAAGAAATGACGTATATATTTAGTGACTACATGCTTAGTTTGCTCAATGATTATGTTGGTGATATAGCGGTCAAGTCTAAAACAACTAAACAACATGGAAAAGATCTAGATTTAGTGCTTAAACGTTGTCTCAAATATGACCTTAGGCTCAACCAAAAAAATTGTGTCTTTGGTGTTAAAACAGGCAAAATTATTGGTTTCCTAGTTTTCGAAACAGGGATACAGGTAGACCCTGATCAGGTTAAAGCGATAACCAATATGCAACCACCAAAAAACCTTACCAAACTACGTGGCCTCCAAGGTAGGATACAATTCATTAGACGCTTTATCGAAAGGTTGACGAATAAGTTGAGTCCCATGCAACACCTATTACGAAACAATGTACATTTCCAATGGACTCAACAATGCTAAGAAGCATTTGAGAACATAAAACAAGAGTTGGCCCAGCTACCAACTGTTTATCCTCTACAAAGTGACAAACCTTTCTACATTTATCTTGCAACTTCTAGTTCGTCCATCACATCCATGCTTTGTCAAAAATGTCAAGATGGGGCCGAGATCCCTGTATACTATCTAAGCCATGCTTTAATAGCCCATGAACAACGATACAATGATGTAGAAAAATCATGTCTTGCCCTTGTCTTCTCTTTGAAGAAATGGCGACATTATCTCTTCCGTAATCAAGTTTACATCATTTGCAAAGATAATGTTCTCCATGCCATCACTAATAACATCTATGAGTCAAGTAGGTTAGCTAGGTGAAAAGTGATGATTGCAGAATTTGATTTACACTGTCGCTCAATCTTCCACAAAAGGTCAAGCAATAGCCACGCAATTAACTATCTCACCAACACATGATCAAACAATAATAAACCCTAAATTCCTAGATGGTTAATAGTATAGACACTGTACCTGATAATTATGAGGCAATTCTCTACTTTGATGGGGCCTCAACCTCTCGTGGAGGAAGTGCCACAGCTATTTTAATATACCCCTCTGGGGAAATCCAACCTTTTGCTTATCGCTTAAACTTTCCTTGCATCAATAACATAGCAGAATATGAAGGTCTTCTTAGAGGACTTCAAATAGCACTAACTTTAGGAATCTCACACCTTATAGTTCGAGGTGATTCGCAATTAGTTATTAATCAAGTCATTGAAGCCTACACATGCAAAGCTCTCCATTTGCAACCGTATTGTGATTTGACTAAACACCTAGCGAGGCAACTAGTAGAAGTGGATATACAACACATCCCTAGAAGTAAGAATACCATTTCTAATGCACTTGCCACACTAGCCTTAAACATGACACCTGAAATGTTTCATGCATTGCCTAGTTCTATAAGAAGTTGTGCCAAATCTATAGTTAATGCTCTAAGTGAAGTACCTATAGCATCTGTTAGTACAACACACACAATAGAATGGTATGATGATGTAAAAGAGTATCTTCTAAAAGGCGAACCTCCACAACACTTGACACATGCTCAAAAGGACACCATACGAAAACGCTCTCGCCAATACACATTAATAGGTGACACCTTCTGTCCTAAATCATATGAAGGTATTTTGCTAACATGTGTTAGTAGCACTGATGGTCAAACAATTGTAGAAAAAATCCATGAAGGACTTTGTGGAGAACACATAGCACCTAAAGCAATGACAACAAAGATTAGGCCCTTCGGCTATTACTGGCCACACATGGAATACGATTGCATCTCCAAGGTTAGAACCTGTGACATCTGCCAAACGCATAGTAATCTGATACATGTGTCACCTAAAAAATTGCATACCACACAAATCACATGGCCATTTCAAAAATGGGGTTTAGACTTAATTGGACCAATAACACCGTCATCTTCAGCAGGCCATAGCTTCATAATCACTGCAACTAAATATTTCACAAAATGGGTGGAAGCTATTCCTCTTAGGAAGGCTACATCAAAACAAGTTTGCACCTTTATAATGGAAAATATTATAACCCATTTTTGTGTTCCAATGACCATAGTTACCAATAATGGGCCACAATTCAGTAGTGCAAATACCAAAAGTTTTTGTGAAAGTCTAGGCATTAAACATGCATTTTCATCACCTTACTACCCACAAAGTAATGGTCAAGCAGAGGCTACAAATAAAACTATCATCATGATACTCAAAAGATGCTGAATCAGAGCAAGAAATGATGGCATGAACAATTGGTCTATGCATTATGGGCTTATAGAACGACACATCGAACATCCACAGGTTAAACTCCATATAGTCTTGTATACAGATCTAAAGCTGTTTTACCTTTAGAATTATAGGTTCCCTCATTGCAGATAACTCTCTCTAGTCTCCTTGATGAAAGTCAAAAAAATGAATTACGCATTGCTGACCTTGACACAGTAGAGGAGGAACGTATACGAACTCTTGATCAAAGTGAATGGTACCAAAAATAGCAGAGACAAAAGCACAAGCATGATCTCCACAAATGCCCGATTAAAGAAGGAGATCTAGTCCTTAAGGCCACCCAAGAACATCCAAGTAAATTCTCAGTCAACTGGGAAGGGCCTTATTTAGTCACCAAGGCATACAACAATGGAGCATTCAAACTTGATGATATGGACGGAGATGAGTTTGCCAATCCTACAAACCACTTGTAGTTGAAGAGGTACTACGTCTGACAAACTTGAGGTACGTCACAGTTTTGGATCATGACTTAAAATTGATACCACAGAATAGTCCTGGATCATGACTTAAAATTGATACCACAGAATAGTCCTGGATCATGACTTAAAATTGATCCCACAGAACAGTCCTAGATCATGACTTAAAACTGATACCACAGAATAGTTCTGGATCATGACTTAAAACTGATACCACAGAACAGTCCTAGATCTTGACTTAAAACTGATACCACAGAATAGTCCTGGATCATGACTTAAAAATGATACCACAGAACAGTCTTGTATCATGACTTAAAACTAATACCACAGAACAGTCCTGGATCATGACTTAAAACTGATACCACAGAATAGTCCTGGATCATGACTTAAAACTGATACCACAGAACAGTCTTGTATCATGACTTAAAACTAATACCACAGAACAGTCCTGGATCATGACTTAAAACTGATACCACAGAATAGTCCTAGATCATGACTTAAAACTGATACCATAGAGACATATCCGGTATGACACTAAACTACTACATCCATCCACCATGACATGAAACTAGCATCCAGAGTCAACTAAGACTATAAACTAGTTTGCCTCTTTATAGTTCGCCATGACTATAAACTAGCAATGCACCATCTGCTACGACGCTAAAATAGCACCATCCAAGGGGTTATGACATGAAACTAATCCACAACAGTCCACTAAGACTATAAACTAGCGACATCATTGATGACCGGGAAAAATTGAAAAAGATCTGTTGTTTCAGTTGGTTGTTTCTGTTCCACAAAGATTTGTTGCATGATTCATCCCATGGGGCCTAATGAAACTGATGCTATTCATGATTCTATTTGCTTTGAAAGCTGTATGTGGTGACTCCATCTCCTTGTTTAAAGTGTTTAGCTAATTGTTTCATTTGTGGTTTTCTTGTCTTCTTGGAGTTGTGTTTGCAGGATGACACTTCTGAGGCATTCGTGCATAGATGCACTTCATCGTGATGGCAAGGTATCACATTTTTCCTGATGCACGTAACTAGGTTAATCAATCCATTCATAAGTACATTCCCAACTCCCGATGCATCCCCTATTTCCCAATCATGCTCCCCTTAGCCTATTCAATTACATTCCCCTTGATGCGTTCTTCTCACCTCAAAACTCTTGATACACTATTGCACACTATAGCTTTCTAAGTAGTTGCGACACAAAACACAATACATAGTACATGATATAAAATGCAAGTGCTCAAACACGAGCACAGCACAAAAAGCAAGCTCTTTCAAAAAGATCGAAAAAAAACAATAAAAGACAAAATAAGGAAAACAAGAAAAGAAAAAAGAACAAAAAAAGGGTCAAAGAGCAAAATGCACAAAAAAGGTCTTCAAGACCCCGTTGACATCATAAACAAAAGACTATTGGAATTCTCATACAAGACCTAGGTGAGAAGGTAGTTTTCTTGAAAAAATAGTTACACTCGTGTCTCAAAGAGACCATGTTGCACATCATCGCATGGCTTTGGCTGTTTACAATGGGCCTTGCAAATACTCTATAAGAGTCTCGTTTCTCCAAAGAACGCACCTCCTATGTCTTGGTTCTGAGTTTGCTAAAAAACCTGGTTGTTGACAAAGACCAATGACATAACTTGTGCACAAGAGAGCATTCCTCTCCCACAAATCTTAGCAGCAATCATCGCCCTTAACCTCCTAGCTTCCTTGGTTACAACCGATTCCCTTGCATCTTGAACCACATTCCATCAATCTCATGTACTTTTGAAAATGGTGCGATGACACCCAGCCAAGGGGTAACGGTTAATGTTTGGTACTTGTTTGTTCATGGTGTTTTGCACTTTTTTGTTGACGCCTCTCAGGTGAATTCCTCCAAGCATCAACAAAGAGGGGCCAATGAAACACCACAAAAATTTTGGCAACACTTCCAAACAACTTCAGAGTCTCTGAAATGGCTTCAAGTAGCCCACCATGGAGCAAGCAAGGTCCCCCTGGTGCTCACAAATCACGACGGCAAGTCTCGGTATCAAGAATCATCCATTTTAAGGTCAAAAGTGCAATTTTGGCTAAGTACAATGTGCTCGCGTTGTGTTTATGCTGCACAGCGTAAGGATTAGCGCACCAATGTTTGGGGCTCCGAAACTGAGTCAAAACAGGCCAAAATCAAGCACAAGGACCCCCCATGACCTTCGCCAAGGTCCCCAGCGGTTCTTAGCCTTCAGAAAATCAAAATTTGGACCTTAAATGAAGTGTTTTCGGTTGATTACGCTACAGCTACATTTTCTTACGTTGTAGAGTGTAAGGATGCATAATCACTATTCATCAGCGTAAAACACTATTCATTGCATGAAATACTATTCACTGTGTGAAACACTATTCGCTGTGTGAAATACTATTCACTACGTGAACACTATTCACTGTGTAAAGCACTATTCACCACACAAACACTATTCATCAAAGTTTTAGAAAATTCCAGAAAAGTTTCAGAAAATGGCAGAAGATCCTCAGCATCAGCAACTTCTGGAAAATCAAAATTTGGGCCTTAAATGAGGTATTTTTAGTTGATTACGCTACAACTACATTTTCTTATGCTATAGACCGTAAGGATGTGTAATCACTATTCATCAACGTAAAATACTATTCATCAGCGTAAAATACTATTCACTATGTGAACACTATTCACTACATGAAACACTATTCACTACGTAAAATACTATTCATCACACGAACACTATTCATCAAAGTTTTAGAAAATTCCATAAATATTTCAGAAAATGACAGAGAATTACCAGCATCAACAAATTTCAGAACATTCCAGAAAATTTTAGAAAGACTCAGGAACAAAAAAGTTTCACGCAAACGGGGGTCAAATTTCTCTTGTTGTACATTTCATTGTAAATCGACATATGTGGGCATGTTAGGCCCTCATGTTTAAATTAAATGTACTTTCATGGGCTTGAATAACCCATAAATTATAAAATGCAATGTACCTGGTCAAGAACGTAGCTTGCCAACACACATCCAACTCGTGCACAACTGTCTGACACACATCCAACTCTCGCCAGCACTCATCCAACCCAAGCACAACTGTCCATTAGACACATGTTACCAGATCCACTTTCCTCTCATCTCTCAGCCGTTTATTCCATTCTAAAATTCTATGCCAGAGCACAACCCAACCCTATAAATACCCTGTCAATTCACATAAATCAAGGAGGGGTGATTGGAGGCAAAAATTAGAGACATTGGCAATTCTGAGAAATTACAGAACCGACAATCCTTGGGCGCTCGGCACATCTTACTGTTGGCATCGAAGCATTTCTCACATTCATCACATCACATTATCGTAGCATCACTTCAAACATCATCCTGAGGGTTAGTGCTTGACCTGCCATCCACACGTGCAGCTACACTTCGACCAGTGCATACATTTTTATTAAACAATACAATAAAGTTCATTTTCTCCTATTTACATTATTTACTTCGGTTTATGCTTTGTTTACAATATAGCTTGGTTTGTGCTTTATTTATAATTTAGTATGCTCTGTTTACATTTTTGTGTCGCTATTTGCATTCCATTTACATCCTATTTACATTGTTCATGACAACCCCAACACTAGTCGTAGCTTATGCTCGCTCGGGGAAGTCCTTGGTTGATTTGCGTGCAAACCATCCAAGGTACTCTACCTTTGTTCCCTTTTCTAGCTTGCCCTTAAGCAAAGGCAGGGTCAGCTGTGGCTGCCCAACAATCTTTTGGTGTCTGTTTCCATTCCAGTCTCACATTGATGATTTAGGTCAGTACAGGTGAGAATGTCGTCATACTAGTTAGTTCTAGTGGGAAATTTTTCATTTATAGCACCAAAAAAGAGGAGTTCATTAGGAAATTGATCAAAAAGTGGGCTCTCCTCCTCTTCTAAGATAAGTGGTCAACAATCATGTTCTCAACTCCCTTTTGATTTACCATTGTAAGATTGAATTCATGCAAAATCATCAACCACTATATCACATGAGGGCTTACTATTGGTTTGTTTATAAGGAACCAAATTGCACTATGATCTGTGTGCATGAACACCTTGTACCCAAGCAAATAGTGCCTAAATTTCTCCAAGGTGAATACCACTATCATCAATTCTTTCTTAGTTGTGGTGTAATTCAACCATGCACCCACAATGATTTGACTAGCACAGTGGACATATTAAGGATGTTTCTGATTGTTCAACTATGTAAGCACAACCCTT
The DNA here is from genome assembly GCA_015680685.1 of Gnetum montanum. Lineage (NCBI taxonomy): Eukaryota > Viridiplantae > Streptophyta > Gnetopsida > Gnetales > Gnetaceae > Gnetum > Gnetum montanum. The sequence goes on from MNCI01025803.1 coordinate 243,605, forward strand.
AAAGCATAATTGGAAGCATTCATCATGATATGAAATGGTCTAGACCAATCAAGTGTTCATAGAATTATAGTTTCTACAAGCTTTTGTTTCAGTTTATGGAATGCTTTCTTGCATTTCTTGGTCCAGAAAAATAGAGCATCCTTCTTTGTAAGCTTCACCAATGATTTAGTGATCTTAGAGAAATTTTCTATGAAGCATTGGTAGTAGCTAGTGTGACCATGGAATGACTAAACATCTTTAATAGTTTCTAGTTGATGGGTAATTCATTTGATGACCCTTATTTTCTCAAGGTCCATCTCAATCCTTGTTTGTGATATTTTGTGGCATAATGTAATGATCTCCTAGACCATCAAATGACACTTTTACCAATTGAGCTGAAGGTTGCTCTCCACAGATCTTTTTACACTTACTCAAGATGGTCCATGGCTTGCTCACATGTAACCCCATAGGTGGAAAAGTCATCTATGAATACTTCCATCTTGCTACTAATTTGTTGTTGAAAGATGCTCAAGACAAGTGGCTAGAAGGTTGTAGGGGCATTGCATAGACCAAATGGAAATTTTCTATATGGAGAAATTACCTAGGGAGTTGTTAATGTTGTTTTGGCCTAATCATTGTATGTGATTTGGATTTGGTTATAAGCACTATAGCCATCCTAAAAGCTATAATAATAATGTCTAGAGATAGTGTCCAACATCTAATCCACAAATGGCAAGGGAAAATGATCTTTGTATATCACCATGTTCAACAACTGAATGTCAATACACATCCTCCACATCCCTTATTTCTTTGGCACTATCACAAGTGGACTAATCCACTCACTATTTGCAATGGAATAGATGAACCCTGCGTTGAGGAGTTATTCAATCTCCTCTTTAGTTATGTTCTTTATTTTGGGTTCAACCAGCATCGCGACTACCTTTTGGCTTCACTGAGGCATCTATATAGATGGGGTTCTTGCATATCAATGGATTAATTCTAGTTAATTCATGATATGACTAGGTGAAGGCTGTTGGATATTTGTTGATAACCTTTAATAGGTTTTCATTTTATTTAGAACCAAGGTTGACATTGATTATAATTTGCTTACCATTTGTTAGGAAAGAATATTCCATTCTACCTAGTAGAGTTTTCAACTAGCGACTCCTACCTAAAGCTCTCAAGGATTTCCAACTATTCCCAATTGGTGTCACTGGGTTTATCATCAGAGAGTTGGTGATGAACTTGCTCTAGTTCATTGATGCTTTCAACATAGGCACTTATCAAGATCTCAGTTGGTTACATGCATATTGTTGAACTATTTTTAGGATCAACTATTAGGCACTAGATCTCCTCCTTTGTGGCTGCTACATACAAGCACCTTTGAATTTCTATGACATTTACATACTATCTACATGTTGTGATAGATGTACTTTTTATGGATCATAACTTCTACACATAGCTTCACCTTGTGTCACTATATGTGATGCATGGAATTCACTTTCTCTCTATCTTTCCAAAATCATTTTCCTTGAAAGTTTTTAAGAAAAGGTCTTTGATGCCTAACTGCACATCAACAATGCTTAGCCAAGCCCTTCCCATGATGATTAGGAAGTCTCTTTTGTAGTTTTCAACTCAAATCACCAAGAAATTAGCAAGATAAGATCACCCATAGATAGTAGTCACAATGTCCTCCACCAACCCTAAAGGAATGAGGATGGACTAATCTATGAACTCAAGATGAATGTTGCTCTTCTTGAGAGGAGGCAAGTTCCAAGCTTTGTACATCTCATGAAAAATCAAATTGATACCAAAATTTGAGTTTAAAAGAGCCCTGCATGGCTCATTCCTAGAAATTTGAAAATAGATTAGGAGACTCCTAGGATTAGTTCTTTTCCTAGGAAGATGACTAGCCTTAATCCAATTAGATATTTCATGGGTTAACATGATAATGTAGATCTTTTGAGATGTTTGGTTTGAAGGGGACTTGAAAGACAATGCAAAGGATGAGGGAGAAGTAGGACTCTCAACCATGTGTATCTATGAGGGCTTTGTAGGATTGTTGATTTGAAAGAGGATGTTTTCTGAATTTATTTTTGCTAAGAAGAAAACTATAAGTTGATAGCTCTAGTGGTGTTATGTTGTTACAATTGAGATAGAATTTTGCCTTACATTGATGGAGCAGGTGGTAATTGAGTTGTGGACAAAGGGACATGTGTAGAAGGATGACGAGGGTAATGAGGAAATGGGGATTCCCTTCTTGAAAATTTGGCTCTGTAGTATTCAGAAGGTTAGTAGTGATGTTGGAATGAAGCATGAATAGAAGATTCATGTAAACAAATGGGCTACTAAACATAGTACCCATATAGATCAGGCCATCGATAAGGATACTGGTGTCTTAGTGGTGGCATCCCCCATGATTGTGAGTTCTACCACTAATGGTACTACTCATAAGGTTATCATTGAGCTTCAATTAGATAGTAGGCTTGTTGTTGGTGGAATTGCCTAAGGTTGCCTTGAGAATAAAGCAACCTTCTAGGTGCTTGTAATTTTGCTAATCTAAGATTTAGAGCATACACCTAAGACTCCTACAAGTGTGACATAATGGGACAACATCCCTTAAGATGTTTATAGTAGTAGATGTCACATCCATCATCATCATCATTTTATTTAGAGCCCACAACCTCCGCTACTACAACAACCTTGCCCTTACCCTTTTGGTGGGGATGTTTAGCCTCCTTTATTCTCCTATGATCACAATCACTACTTTACTCCTTGGATTCCTCTACTATTTTCAAAGAAATTTGGAAATTTTCATCAAAATATTCCAACATTTTATCTACTTGAGCTGAAATTTCAAAAATAGACTTTTGAATTAGTAAGCTCTTTTGTTACATCACTTCATCAAGAAGTGGCTCATCCTCATTAGCACAGAATTGGACCTTCCTTTTGTGGATGGAAGGATCCCAAATGTACTCTTTTGTACTTTTGCTTTTTCTCAACTCTTCCTCTTCTTTGACAACCTACTCAATGAGCCTTTGGATTTGATTAGGTCTAAGCTTTGAAAGTATCCTTTTGGCATAGATCCCAAGAGTTCTTCTCATTTCTATTTTGAGCCCATCTATGATATGGTGGAGCTACTCACTTTAAGAATAACCATGACTAGGACATTTGTGCAAGAGAGAATAGTATGTACCCATGGTTGCATCCAAGTGTTCATGTGTTTCTTATTTCCAATCTTTCATCTAATTTCTCATATTGGACACTTGGGAGTATGTTTGATACTTGTCATTAAATACCTCAAGCATTGTACTCCAATGTCTAATTGATTCTAGTTCTAAGGAACAGTACCAACTTTCAGCTTCTTTAATGAGCATCCTTGGATAAAGCTTTAACTTTTTCCATTTTTTTGGACATTCCAAAAGGCATAAGCATCATGAAAGGGTTGAAGATGATTTTGTGGATATGAGTTGAAGGCATTACAACATCCCAAACTCACATAATCACCAAACTCACATCCCAAACTCACATAATCACCACTAGGTTACTAAGTGATTATTCCCAGGTGAACCAAGTAAGACCACTACTAGAATTACTAGACGATACTTGTTATGATCAAAACTAGTCATACTTCTATTATTAACTATAATTTAAATAATAAAGTATACAATAAATTAAAAATTATACTAAGTTGCATTTAAAATAAATTACATTAAATGAAAATTCTATGCTATGTCAAAGTAGTGAAATGAAATAAAATAGCCTTGGTATTTATTGTTGTTATGCAATATGTCTAGGTACAAGAAACTCAAATAAATATTTCAAAAAACTACTTTACATCATGCTACAGGAACTCATTAACAAATTCTAACTTCTATGGTTTAAAAATGCAAGAGTTCTACTACATTATGTAATCGAGATATATCATAAATATGATTGTTGCATTCATTTATATTTGCATTTATTACCTCTACATAAACACACTAAATATTATATTAATGATGTTATATTGATGTATTTAATCAAAGACTATTCAACATAGTTGATATGCATCCCTATCATGGTGAGAAACAAAAGCAAGGAAAACATGGTTAGTGCACTTTGAAATCATGGTAAATAACTTGAGCTCTTGTTAGATCTACTTTGAGTGATGCATAGATGTGGTGAGGTTGCTCTAAGTTTTAATTTTGATTTTTTTCCTAGGCATGAATCACCCTCAGTCATGAACTAGTAGCAGTTAAGTCATGATGCTACTTTTGTATAAGACACATGCTCGACACAAGATACACTTGGATTATAGTCATTTTTAATAGGCCATTACAAGTAAGATATAAGTCATAATCTCATTAGTGGTACATTTAATTATACAATATGATCATTAAAGCCTTGGATTAATTAGTAAGCACTTGTAAGTGAATGTAAAAGCATTATAATAGTGGATAATGACTTATGTCCATGTGCTAGCTTAAGTATAGTATGTGTCTTTCATGAATAATGTAGTCATGCTTACATAGAGTGTGTTGTTTCAAAATGTACATGGTTAACACTTAATACATCTTCATTGACACCTATAGCATTAGTTTATTAGCATCAAAAATTTCTTATGATGTCTTAATTATGATGTATTATGTTCATCTATTGTTGGTTAAGAATATTTATGCTAGTGAAGATGACATAAGGATATGGACCTATTGATGATAAGACATCCTAAACTAGTAGGGTTGATCCCCATTGTGATGCATCAATGAGGATCCTATGTCAAACCTCATACTAAGAGTAGAAAACTATAGGCAAATCATATGCTAGGTATGAGATCTTAGGATATAAAAACATGTATAGATCTATCCTCTAGAACAATCGTTACTTAGGACTACAAATGAGATAATAGATAGATGTAAAGAAAACTAATAAAAAACCTATAAGCACTTATTTTAAGTATTCATGTTAACAATATTATGTCATATACTTTGTATAGATGTGTTAGATACTACAAGGACTATTTCTATGTATTGTATGGATGTATGTATGAATTGTGATCCCTTTAAGCATCAGATGTTAGGAAGATGTGCTATGTATTCTGTATCATGTATGTATGTATGTAAGCCCTAGGAGTAGTGGTTGTTAGGGATCTATGATCCTATGTTGGAGGTTATTGACTACTAATATTGCTATGTGATAAAGTTCATGATGTGTGTTCTAAATGTGTCTTGTGATTATGTGACATTGTGGCCATCCTTGATATCTTTAATAGTCATACGTGAGTGTAGATAGTAGAGTGGATAAATGATTATACTCTCATGATGCTACATGATTGATGATGCAGATGATGGCACCAATATGGCTTGATTTTGTGTGACATGGTATGATATGCTTAAGTACATCAACCTTAATGTAGGTTGCTCAATGAATTCCACATCTCTCCTCCAACATAGCATTCATTGTTTCTATTCATAAGGAACATTTAAAGGCTCCAACTTAGTCTTGTACTAATCTCTTTTATATATAGGTGATGGAGATGGAAGCTTGGAAGACCAATATACTTGAGAAAGGTGTTGAAAGCCTTAGTTCATTACTTCTTTATTTTGTAGTAAATGTTTTATGAGATATATGTATATATTTTCTAATGATATAGTTATATATTTTCCATAAGAGCTATGGCTCCTTTGTATAGTATATATGTGACATGCATATTTATAGGACATGTGTTCATCATATAGACTAATGTGCTATGATCTTTTGGCTTGATGTATATATAGTTTGATGGATGGCATAGTATACACATGTATGATATAGTCTTTTGAATGATGCATCTATATATGTTGGTTATGTAAATAACCTAATTTGTTAACTAGAATATAAATTTGGTATTTTTCATGGAGTGATTTATGGATTTTTATTATGTTTGATTGATCTACTCATGCATACTACAATGTGATTTCTTCTATGCACTAGTATATGGCTCATTCCTAAGCTAAGCTTAGGTTAGAAACACAAGATGTCACAAAATGTACTAACAAGATATGCCTTGTGCTATACTTAAATCCTTGTATTATTGAATTTGATCTAGTGATTTTGAGGTCATGTGTATTTGACCATATGAACTTGGTTATATTTATTTTTATGTTGTTGGTAGCTTCTCTATCAAGGATTGGATTGTATTTGTGATGCTTTGTTGTTGATTATGGGGTCCTAGTTGTTTGTGACCTAGCTTCATTATTGATCTATGTTAATGGTAACTAGCATCAAGATGTGTGATTCATTGATAATTGGAGATCATAGAGAGAGATTATGATTATGATGCATCAATGAGGCTCTTACCATAGGACCATACTATTTGAAAAAGAGGAATAACTTGACCTTCATTGATTTTTACTATTTCTATAAAACATTATATGGATGTTCTACACCTTTAGCACTAAGTGTGTTTATGAAGAGTAGATGTTTAACACCACTAGCATTGGTTAAGACTAACAAATAAGCCCTTTAAGCATGCTATGATTTTTGATTGATTTTGAAATTTAGATCAAGTATACATGTCAACATTATCTCATACTACATTAAGTGCAATGTATGCTAGTCCTCTCTAGTGTGTTAAATTTGTTGATATTGATGAGCGAGTATGCTTGATATAATGTATGATTCATATGGTTTTTATATTTACTACTACATGCCAAATTTTACTATTTCATAATAACACATAACCATAATATATACAACCCACCCATCACCATTAGGACCAAGAAAATACATAATATTAGTTATACACAACTTATGTGGTAGCTAGCATATCTATACTTAGTGTAGTATATGTATCAGTAGATATGAGTACTCAAATGCATGTGGATCTTGTATTAGTCTTTTAATTATTTTAACTGGTACTAGGACTTACCATCTCATATAACCTTAAGATTACTAGCCTTCTTTAGGGTTGGTTATAGGGACAAATACACCTATTTCATGTACCAATAATATGGACTAACACATCTACACTTTTTCAATATCAAGTTGAGGCTTGAGACAAGATCCTCATTGATGCATCATAATGAAAGTTGATCCAATACTATCTCTAGAATTCCTCATCATCAACTATTCCACACATCTCATGCTAGCTCCACCTACTAACTAACAATAAGCAACATGTATTTTACACATTATCATAAAAGAAAATAATACACTAGGCTTGATTGGTTAAGCCTTATCAATATGTGTAGACAACTCACATCACATGCATCATAACCATATAACAATATCAAATAAGAACATGATTAAACTCATAAGCACAAATAAGTTGTGTTACATGACTTTGCACAATATGCACACACATCATAGCATGTCACAAATCATTCATCATACATTACTAGGTACATGACCTTTTTTCATACAATACATAAATCACAATAACATAATAAGTCTAAATATCACCATCAATTTCCTTACAATACATAACTCCACATATACTCATGAAAAACCTCATAAAAGATCATTTACATCATACATAAATATTCTATGTGATATTAATGAATGATTCTCAAGATTAGCCATACACATAATTAAAATATAATATATCTAGATCTCATAAAGATTGCATTGTGACATTTCTCTAGTTCATGAACTCATCACTATAAGACTTTGACTTGTATTAGACATATTCTTTTCACATCATGATTGGTGATGGACTCATGTCATTCATTGAAAGTCTAGTCATGATTAATTGTAATTCATATCATAAGCAAAAATAGAACTTGAAACTAATAAACTACCCATCTCAACGAAGTTTTGTGGTAGTTGTAACTCAAATACCTAATCATAATTGCCATTTTGAATCTATTGTGAGGTCTTAGTGATTTGCATCCAAAAAGATCCTTATCACAATTATACCATGAGCCACAATTTGCATATAAATAAAAAAATTGTAATTTTAGAAAAATTTTCAAACTATTGATATTACATGAATCCCTAATAATACATCCTAGTCATCTCCTAGAGTACTTTAATGAATCTCTTTAGTTCCGAGCAAGATTGATAATGCCCAAACATTACTATATCATATGCACAAACATTACATACTCTCATAATACAACAAAAATATAGCTTATACTTAATATATCAAATAATATCATCACCTAGCCTAGAACATCTATTCCAACTAATTATCTCACGAGCCCATGCATATAAAGATAGAGTGATGAGTCAAGAATTGGACTGCATCAATGGGATGCCATCAATGCAACCCCATTGACATGATCCCATCAATGTAGGGTTTGACTCATTGACATGTACCTGTCAATGGGGCACCCTATCTATGCCTATAAATGTATGCCTACCTATAAAATTTATCGTAATCTTTTCATATTTGTACTGAAGTTCTTGTAGTTTTCCATTTGAGAGTTAGAATATTTATAGAGTACCTATAGTAGGAGTAAAAAAGTGTATGGATATTTATTTGAGCATTGTTGTACCTAAGCACTTCAATGTGGATGACAATAAAGGTGAGCTTTTTTGATAAACCTTGTAGCACATGGACTAGATTCATTATTTCCTTATATGTTTAATATTCATGCAATTTACCTTAATGTTTTTAAGTAATTAAGTAATTAATTAATATTGATATAATAGTAGACATAAGTACAACCACTTTGAACATACACTTAACACTTGGTAATCGTAGTAGTGTTTAACGCTTAGTAATCAAGTTGTGCTATACATGTTCAGGATGTTTATAGAAAGTGGGAATGGATACTTAAGTTAAGATTAGTTAAGTGTTAACTAGTTACTAGGTTAATTAAACATTTATATACTTTATTATTATTCTTATGAAACTTAAAACATAAAAGATAAAATTATAAAAATCATATGCCTCAATCACACTTAAGCATACCCTTTTACCTCACAAGTGTAACTAGGAAGATAATGATTGTAATAGTTAGATTCACCTCCTAGAACCAATGTACTTAGAAACCTAAAGTATTCAAAATTCAAATGAATCACTAAGTGAATATTAATGATTTGTATGGTTGGGTGTAGGATATACTCGCTACTCAACATTGACACCATTTTTGAAGACTTTAGTTAGTGACATGTGCTATCTAGGACTTAGTGAAAATTATTCAAAATTGTTGTAATGAACCTTAAAGTCACAATCATTCAAAATTAGAATAATAATTGTAAAAGCACACTCATATTTTCTTCCAATCTAAAGATGTATTTTTCTCAAAGGAATGATTCTCTACTAAGGTTTAGGGTTACATCCAATCGACAAAGGAATGAATGATCAAATCTGCCAATGCCCCAACAATGTAGAGTGGTATATACTCATCCTGAAGAGTATGTGCCCAACTTCACCTTCATACTACATAAGGATGAATAGATGTAATGGAGGAACATGGAGTGTAGCATTGTGTTACTACCCGATTGATCAATTCTTGCGATGCTCCAACTAACTCTTATGAGGTTGGATATCCATGGGCTCCATGTTGAATATGTGTGTAGGAACATGACTCCAAGGATTACGATCCCACTAAGGCATAACATAAAATTAACTGGCAGCAAGAGAAACACTATGAAGCTACAACTAGAATATAGTTCAATAACCCCTTATTCTTGTTGGGCCAAAAAGATAATGAGGATTCCTTCTTTGGGGATTTTCATTTCACTAACTCTCCTCCCCTTGGTTCTGATGAAGGGGGCTTAAACTAGAACTTAAAATCCACTATAAACAATCCTCTTTTATGAAATAATGGGTACTATGATAATGGGGATCCAAAGGTAGAAGTTATGGCAAGGATGAGGATAGACATTGATGAGTGGTGAAGGGTATCCCTACACAAAACCATATGAATTATAGAGCTCACATGTGATCCAATCAAATTCCATGGACTCTTTTGTATCTAGCACACTAGTCTTCTAGGAAGTAAAATTTTCTCTAAGATCATTCATTGTCTTCCCCATTGCACTTGTGAAGCACAAAGGTATGGTTAAGTGTAATCAAGACATGATATTTGTCATTTTATGTTTTATGTTCTTTGGTACATAAATAGAGAGATGAAGTCGTTTAATGACTAATTTAATTTAACTACTTAACTAGCCTTTAACTAGTTCTAACATAAGCATTCAGTCCCACTTTCCATACACATATTGAACCACATATCCACTACTAGTTTACCAAGCACTATGCTACTGGGAGCACCAAGAAATAATGCTATTGGGACTACCAATCAAATATGTGTTTATGATCAAAGCAGTTGTACTTATGTACCTAATCTATTTATCTTAATTTATTAAAGCCTAATTTAACTTAATTAATTAAATATTTAATAAAAATAATGAATGCATAAATAAAACATTTAAGCCATCCAGAATGCTACAAGGTTTATTAAGAAGCTCCTCTTTATTTTCATACACATTGATGTGGTTCAGGTAAAACAATGCTCAAATAAAGATCTTCACACTCAGTGACTCTTACTATGGGCACTCAGGAAAAATATTCTAACTTTTGAATAGATAAATTACAAGAGCTTTGCTACTATTATGAATTTTTATGCCATAAACATGTTTGGTAGCTCGTATTTATAGTTTTTGCACTAGGTATGCATCAAAGGAACCCCATCAACATAGTAAAAACTATGTCAACATGGCCCTATCGATAGGGGCCCTATTAATGGAGATCCATCAATGCAACACTTTGATGTTTATCATACCCCCACAACTGAATGAAAACTCACCTCAAGTTCCTTTACAAAATTGTGAAGTTATGGGATTATTGATTAACTCTTAACAAAATAATTGACTTGAAAAAACTAAATGCCCAAGTATACAAATAAACACATTACAAAAATTGTGGTGTTCATGACAAAAAATTAAACACCATGACATGACTACACAAAAATTAGATAGCACTTCCTTTGATGGCATGAAGGCAATGAAGAAGATCAAACAACCCCAAATGGTGGTGGCTTTTAAGGTTCTAAGGGACCTTCACCGACCTCAGGCACCTTTAGTAGTTGACATGGCTATGGTTGTCTTATTATGGCTGCAACCTCTGGTGGAAGGTGAAACAAATCAAGTAATGCCTTCATCTTCTCCTTCTTACTCTAGGGATCATTCACAGTCCATGTGGCATCCCATGAATAGGGAATTATTAGGAACATATCTTTTTAATTGATACACTAGATAGCGAACTATTTGCACTCGATGTAAAATTCCCTAACTACATTCTATAGTTGTTGGTAGGTATTTATCCTTTTGACCGAGTTCTTGGTAGTTGATTGTTGATTTGTGAATCATTCCTTGAGAACTTTAAGTTAAGCATTATCCACCGCGAGCTTTTCCTTGATGTCCTTATGGTACTTGAACTTGCCCTTGTATAACAAGTACAATTTGACCACCTATTTATTGAGCTCTGACTATGACCATCTACCAATCAACATGGCTAGGTTTGCATAATGAAGATTAGTGAGCTTCATATACTTTGTCATCTCCTCAATTTGCAACTCTTTTGTGCAAATCTCCACCTTGTTGTAGGCATCTATCCCATAAATAATGCATTTCCAAAGTTCTTTTCCTTACAAGAGTTGTTGGAGGGTTTTGTTTTCTTTTTCCTTCATCAACTAGATGTATTTTTCATTTGCCTCCTTCTGTAGATTGACCTATTCTTTGTAATGATCTTTGACTTTCTTAAATTTGAGAGCTTCAAACTTCTAGGTGGCTATCTCGATTGTAGTTTTCTAGCAAAAGACATGCACCTCCTCCAGGAGATATTTCTATTCTCTATTGACAATCTCCTCAATTCTGTATTTTCTCTAACTAGTTGCTCCTATTTTTTATCAATGAAATCAATTAATTGTTGCTTATGTGCATCAACATTTCCTAGGAAATGGGTCTTTGTAGTTAGTTGGATGTTTTCCTAGCAGGTTTGATCCAAGAACTTTTGAATCGTGTGCTAAGTGACCTCTACCAAGGATTGATAGAACATTATTATTTCCATTGCATCCTCAACCCCTTTCATTTTGGTGTGAAGTTGTTACATAGCTTCATCTCTTGTGAGTGCTAGGTTGAGAAATGTAAGATCAACAATCTAGGCTCTTAGTTTAGCAACTTCTATACCCAAGCATTCATTCTACTTCATGGCTATTTTAAGTTGCCCCTCAAAAATGATATTTTTTCCCCTTGCCTCTAGTAGCTCTAACTAGGTTGCAATGATCGTGTCTTGAAAATCAAAGATATTTAGAAGTCGTTTCTTGATTTCCACCAATCACTCCAGCAATTCTTCATATTATACTACATTTATTCTACCACTTATGGTTCCTATGGACATCTACACATCTTTGAGTGTAGTGATATCTGGTGCAAATTTTGTAGGTGAATTGAGAGTGTCAGTAATACGATTAGTGACCAGTTCTACTATGGCCTTCTATCCTTTGTTCTACTTCACCAATACAATTGCTCCTTCACCCTCCTCCAAGCACATCAAGAAGGTTGTAGTATTCCTATAGATTTCTAACAGTGACTATTATTTTGCAGAAGATACTGTGATCTCTTTATCCCACAGATTTGACCTCATGGGCAATTGCATTCTTTGGGCTAAAAAGATGGATCCACTTCCCCCCATCAAACTAATTGTTTAGGCCACCTCATTGAGGTAACTCATTACTAGTTTATACATGGATGGGTTCCTGCCACTCATGCCTACTTGTTGCTCTTGTTAACTCAAGATCCATTCTTGGTACTTGTGCAACTATTGGATGGTTGCAACAATGTCTAGCAACATTGTCTAAGTGGTTGGTGAAGGTGGTGGTCACTACTCCTCTTATTAAATAGCCATTACATATGTCTTATCTTTCATCATTTTCACCTAGTTGGTAGTTGAAACTTGTCTGCTGATGTCATTGGTGTAACAGACTATCTCTCCCCTTCGATAGAGTTTCTTGATGAGGCATGGGAAGGGGAGTGCCTTCCTTCTATGTTCATTTTCATTAAATCACTTATCCATCTTTAGATAGATCAACTATGAAAGGTTGAACAAGAATCTTTCACTCAAAGCAATGCATGCTTGGGTAGAAAACATGGTGATTTTACTTGGCCTCACCATGTGATTTTGCTTAGCTAGTGTAATCATGCCAAACTCCTTTCAATTAATAGCATAGCACCATTGCACCCATTCTTTCTTGATACTAGGATCTACCTGCATTGGGATTGTAGTAAGGCTTGTCCTTGTTTTTGGCAACCAAAGTCCTACAACAATGGCCTACACTGAGTAGGACACTGAGATGTCCTTGATTTTCACTATTGATCTAGGCTACTTGTTAATCCAGAGTAAAAATGTCTCTCCCATGTACCAATCCCCTATGGAAGTGATAATTAGCCACATGGGAGAGGCCTTCAACTAGTCCTAGAATTCTCTTGGTGCATGCTCTATGAAAGGGACAAAAATAAACTTCTACAATGAAACATCACCAATTTTAGGCTTCTGCAGTTTAACAACAAATTTGTCTACGTGTCAAGACTTGGCAAATTTTTTCTAAGTATTGGTCCTACACCTCAACGTAGCCAGCATGGCATGCATTGAGACCTATTTTGCAAAATTTTCTAAGTGTCTTATTATGCTTTGAATCTACCTACTATGCTCCCCAACATAGCCAACAAAGCACATGTTCCAATGGTTAATTTACCTAAGTGCCAAGCCATAAGTTGTCAAGGTCACTTGGGTTGGCAAAAATACTTTAGCAAACTTTCTATCTAGTAGGTTTTCATGCTTGCTACGCTCCCCAACACAGCTAGCATAGCACATGTTCTAGTGGCCAGCTCACCCAAGTGCTAAGCAAGAAGCTATCAAGGTTACTTGGAATGGCAAAAAATAGTTTAGCAAATTTTCCATCTCCTAGGTGGTCATGCCTACTATGCTTCCTAGCATAGCCAGTATAGCACATGTTCCAGTGGCCAGTTTGCCCAAGTACCAAGATAGAGGTTGTCAAAATTGCTTGAGATGGAGAAAATAGTTTAGAAAATTTTCCATCTCTTGGGTTGCTATGCTCTACTACACTCCCCAACATAGCATAGACTCCAATTTCAAGTTTTTCCTAAGTGTTGGACAAGAATCTATCAAGCTAGCTTGACATGGAAGACACATTTGACACATTTTCTAACTCTTGAGGCTACCTCTCCTACTATGCCCTTGAGCATAGCCAGCATACGAGAAAGGAAGATTGCAGATTTTCTCAGAATTTGGCTAAGTTTCCCTACTATGCTCCCCAGTGTATCTAGTGTAACCAATGTGAAACATCAAAATTTTGCAAATTTTCACTAAGTGTTGTGTTACGCTCTAGAGCGTAGCTAGCTTAACACTAGAGAAAAGCCTTCGGTAGCCTCCAAAACTTGGTATCGACCTTCATCTCAATTCTAAAATTCCTTTGGAAACCAAGATCATCAATTTGCATATGCTTTTGCACCTCCAATGGTTCGCAAAATTGTTCCTATGCTTGACTGTACTCAAAAGAGGGAAAGATGTAGTCTTGGAGAATAGGCTCCAAGTTGTACTATTTTGCATTATTTGCAAGTACATTACGGTCTTTCAAACTCTGGCACATGTAGTCTGGGTAGTGTAGTCACAATTTAGTAGTCTCTAGGGAGCCTTTGCTGTTATTTATAGCATAACACTTTACTACTCTCATGGGAGTGTAGCATGTTAGCGTAACCCCATCTATGCTCATGCCATGCCAGGTGGCACCCATGCCATGTGGCACTCAATCTACATCTCACACTAACTTTATCCCTATAAATACCTATGCCCTTAGCATTCTAAGGGTTGGTAAATTAAAAGAGCATTGGGCATTTTAACTTTCTAAGCATCCCTAGCATTCTCACACCTAAGCACCTAAGCTTTGCACCTTGGCATCTCTTAAAACATAGTCCACCATTGCACTTGTAGAAAATAGCAATAGCCAACCCAACAGGTTTAGTCCCCATGGTAATCATTAGCTCCACATCTTAGACATCTTAGAGACTATGAATACACTACTACATTGCTACTATGCCTACCTGTACACCACATACCATTTTCAACTCGTTTCCTACAACATTTATGCTTCCAATTTTTTGGGCAGTGCATTTTTTGTTCTAAATCTCTATTCCATTTTTTCAAGCATTTTTCTTTGATATTAACCATAACTCTTACATTTTTTTCTATTTGATATGTATTTACACATTCACATTGTTGTTCTTAGGCTAGGAAACCCCACTACGCTTTGGCTTAGCCGATCCTAGTGTCCACGTGTAACATAGTATAAACCTCTCTTGCACATGGTTGTTCTAACACCAAGTAAGTCCTTGTTTGATCAACAAGATCATTTAGGGCACCTCATTTTTGTTTCCCAACATGAACCTCTCACATAGATTCAAGGTTAGGCTATACAACCACGAACCTCTTGGTGTTCCAACCATCGACATTTTGGTACATCATCATAGTTTTTGGTGCTAGAAGAAGGGCATCCCATTCCTTCTATGTTCAAGGGTAGTTCCACATGCTTTCTACACCTTTTGTTACTAGTTGCAAGCTAGCATAGATGTAACCCTGTAGACCTACCATAGAAGTAGCTAGATCATAGGCTAGCATTGGAGTTATCTACATTTCGGTTGGTGTAGATTGGTCCGAGTTGTTGGTTCCCTTAGAGCTCCATAAGATGAAAGCCCAACTATGTGTGTTGTGTCAAGCTCTAAAGTGCTCTAGAGAGCATAACAACCATTTAGAGCATAAAAATCCCTCAATACATAACAAATGTAATGCCATAGTTAGTTAATTTTTAACATTTCTAGAGTTAGTCATTTTTTGGCTTGTTTTCATAGTTTTCGTACTTAGCCATTTTTTCAATGTTTTCTACACTTAATCATTTTCTATTTAGCACTTTCTTTTCTCACATTTTTCTATGTGGTAAAATGAATCCTGTGAACCCTTCAACCTCTACCCTAAGCACAAAGGTAGCTCATCAAATCCAAAAGGTGGTGGACATTGAGCCCTTACTCAATCCTGTATAGCCACAACATTAGTCACTTAGACTGCATAACCAACTGCCTGAACACATGACATTGGACAATGAAATACACAACTTCATGTGTGTGAAGCTTCAAGTGGGTCTATTCCTAGACTACTAAGAAATTGACATAAATTTTAGCTTTAAAATCATTCATTGGAATGGAAAGGATTTCTTTCCTACACTTGATGCATTCATCCTACTCATAAACACCTTCAAGTGGTTGCTAGACCAACTCGTTAGAGTAAGTGGGCCAAAAGAACAAGATGTAGCATCAAACTATGATAAGCCCCTATAATATGGGCAAGAGGAGTTTAAGGCTCATTCAAAGAGTAGTGTCCCATTATATGCCTCTGCCCAATAGCCTATCTCCAACTTTGTCCCACACCAATCCCAGTCGTCTACCTTATTTGAGGTAACAGTGACACTCTCACCACCTAAGTCAACACCTATACTATCTAGCCACTAGGTGCTGCACATATAAAGTGTAAGACCCTCTACCACTTTTTCCTTTTTCATCTCTTTCTAGTCTATGAAACCTTTCCTATTGGCATCTATGATGTTGGCATAGCCGTACATGCACACGATGCCTTTATCTTAGCCACAAACAAGTTAAGTGTCCATCATCCCAACCATCTTAGTAGCACCTCCAACTATAGCCTAAGCCACCACTGCATGGTAGGTCGTGACCTCTATGCCTATGGAACAATAGTCATACATTCCACAATACATGGAACAACAAACTTAACAAGCATTCCATGTTGTGACACAACCCACAGTACGGCTATGGGCTACTCAGATGACACCATAAGCAATGCAACCAATGCAACCTACTATGTCATCCCCAAGTTTGGACCAAACATTCCAACTCATTCAAACACTCACAGAGGAAGTTAGATGACTCAAAGTGGTTAACTTAGAAATAGTCCATGTGATGGACTTCTACCAAGATGATCCCATTAGCCCTGTGGTCTTGCCACTAACTCTACCTCCCAGGGTTCAACTTCCTCAATTCATGAAATAAAATGTTGAGGAGGATCCTAATGCTCATCTCATAACTTTCCATTCTGAATGCCTACTTCTACAAGAATGGCCCCACATGATCATCTATGTCTTTGCCATGTCCTTGACTGAAAAATTTCTTGATTGGTACTATGCACTCCCTAGAGCTTCCATATCAACTTTGGAAGAGATGCTTAGCTAGTTTGTAACTCACTTCAAGTATAACTTGAAGCTTGAGGCCAACATAGACTAACAAATGAACATCAAGAAAGGGATGTTAGAAGTGGTACAAAAATTCATACAACATTGGAGTGCTTCCCTCAATGAAATCCATGAGCTGATAGTAGAAACTCACCTTCAGGCTATTTTCAAAAGCATAGTAAATGAGTTTATTAAATGAAAACTATATTATTTAGCCCTGTGCTCTTTGAGACAAGCCTTTGCTCAAACAAAGAGCATACAGGATGCACCAAAGGCTAGTAAGGACATGACCTATGTGGCCTATAAAGATGCACACATGAAAAAGAATAAGAAAAAAGGGAAGGTAATAGCAACCATTACAATTGTGGCCGATGAAGCCAAACCCAACAACACTAAACCAATGGCAAAGGTGCCTAAACCCTCAACCAACAATAACAAAGCATAAGGTTCTGGCACTACAAGAACCAACTAGCCTGCACCATTGGTGGTCATAGCATAGGCTCCCCAAAGGACAAACTTTGAGTGGAAGGATCTCTTAAAGCATACCGACTTGCCTATCAAGCTATCTAAGCGTTTGGACTAGTTGCTTTGTGTTGGGCACATCTAGCACAAACAAATGTCTAAGGACACATGTAAATATCATGAGAGGTATTGCAAGGTCCTCAAAAACCCTTCAAAAACTATGCTAAATGAGCCCTTGGTCCGTAAAAACATAGATTGGACCAATTCTACAATTATCACCAATTGCATGGCAATGACACAAACTACTACTTGGCATTAAAATATGTCATTTAATGATTGATCAAGGTAAAGTGGTCCTTGATGAAAGTAATATTATATGACGAGAAAACCAATCAATAAAATTCTACAAGGACCCCATCAATGCTGACAATGTAGGATACATCATCAATGCTATCAGTGTTAATGACAATGCTGAATTAGCACATTGATCATTTATGGTTCGTGTGCCCTCTAGTGACGCTAGGGCCTGAATTTCGGTTAGACCACAACCTTCTTTTATCATCAAAGGATCACCTCAAGCATCCACAACATCCTTTTTGGTTAGGGCCCTATAGCACATTGCGACATTAGCAAATCAGACACCGTTTGTCATTAGGATGCCAAGCCATGCAAACACCCCTCCAACCCAAGGTTCAGTGGTAGGAACTGCACCATATCCTACCTACCCAAAGTTACACCCTAAGAGACCTGATGAACATCTAGCTAGCAAAATGATCAAGAAATGTATGGATTTAAGTCCTCGTAAGCCTATCCCCTTGTCAGCCATCCCAATGGCCTCATCATCTCAATGCTCATCATCTCAGTGATCTATGGTGACAATGTAGCTCCCCCGATCATCAATAACATTGATAAAAAACAAGAGTTAAAAATAGAGTTCTCTAAAGACATGCCACCTATTTAGGGTGAAAGCTAATGTTGTCTAATTAATCCACCTAAAGAACCAAGTGAAACAAGAAACCTCATTGAGGGAGCTCTCTGGGTAGAATTGCCCTATTGTGCAATAAACGAAGGTCTAGGAAAATACCATCTTGTACTTCCAAAGCCTTACGTGCCTCCTAACCCGCATGAGGTTAGAAAACACTTACATGACTAAGGTATCCTATTAGTTCATTTGCATGTTTTACTTACTTTTTATTCTTTAGTTGTACAGTCATGTTTGTGTTGTTATTTTCATCTTGAGTTAGTTATTTCATTTCTTTAGTTTACGTAGTTTTTTTTAGTTTTTTTTATTTGAATAAAAATAAAAATAAAATAAAATGAAATTAAAAGAAAATAAAATAAAAAACAACCAAAAAAATTAAAGAAATGGCCAATTAAGGCCTAAAACTAGCAACTTGCTCCCTTTTACGTTGTGACCCAAAAAGGCCTTAAACTATTGCACGACCTGCTAAGGCCTAAAATTAGCAACTTACTTCCTTCTTACACTATGGCCTAAAATGGCCGTAAACTAGAAATCACCCAAAATGGCCTTAAACTAGCATGGGGCCCTCAAGGGGCCTAATTGCATTAATCAAATCATATGTTAAAATTATAGTAACATTACATGAAATACAACAATGTGAGATGTAGATAATCATCACATTTTTATTAAATTATCAATAAAATAGATAGTCTAGGTTTACATTTAAAACAAAAAAATTTCCAAAAACACAAGTTCTCCCAATAATAGGGCTACATTCTAGGTAGCTCACCCTATAGTGTTTGGTGGGGGTTAGGGTTCTTCCTCTTCCTCTTCATCCACTGCTTCATTGGGGCCTTCAACATCACTTGGAACCTGTATGAAATAAAAATAAAATAATAAATTAGCTAAAAAATGAAGTGATATGCAACATTACAATAAAGTAAATAAAAATAATTCAAACTAGACCAACTTGAGAAGGACCTGCATCCATGTCGATGGGCATCCTATCAAGGCTTGCCTCCAAGCGTTAGAGGATTTCATCCTCCAATAGTCATGTCCAATCCTGCTTGCCTAGGTCAATACCTACGAGGATCTTCCCTTTCTCCATGGCTATCCATGAGGGTGGCCCCAATGAAAACCTAGCAGAAGTGACCTCTCCCAAAGGTACAACGACAAGTCTCTCTAGGGTTCTACTCACCACTACATTGCTAGCAAATAATTCATAAGCTTGTGTTGTGCTAATTATGTTAAGAAATATGCCTTGGAAATGATTCTCCATGGACTTGTCCTTGTACCTCTTAAGATATGCCTCACATTCTTTCTTATAGTGGTGCTTATGATTCTTTTGAGTCTAGCCCCACTGATACACTTTTACACTATCATCCTTCTAATCTTAGTTCTTCCTTGCTAATAGGTCTATTTGTAGCCATTACTCTTTAACCTCATGAGTGGCCTCATTCTTGCCCAAAATTGCCAACCAATACCTAGCATAGTTGATTTCAGTTATGTGCTAGGTACCATCTAGTTTATCATGTGCCATCAAGAAGTCATAACGGGACTATAGATTCTCCAATTTTGCATCCTAGCTTGCTCCCTTCTCCTAAAGTTTGTGCATCCATTTTCATAAGTGCTCATTAATGCACTTATACTCCCACAATGCCATTATATATGAGAATGCACATTTTCTTACCTCATCATACACATGGCAGGGCACTTTCTCAACCTCAGGGGAAAACGTAGGCATGACATCAACCTAGACCATCCTATTTGGATCCCACCAAAGCTAGGATCCTGTTATCACATAATAGATAAGACAATGTTAGCTATGAAACAAGAAGTAAATCGGTAGAGAAAAATAGATAAATATAGACATACCAATCTCAAGGTCCATTTATTATATATGGTCCATCATGTCATCAACTAAGCCTTGCATGAAGGCAAACTTTTCTAGAGCTTCCATCCATAGTTGCATATAGAAGGTGGATTTGGATATTGGGCCCTCAGTGGAAACACCAGCAACTACAACACAACACACTTAGTAATTATCAGACAATACAATAGCCAAGCATGTAAGGACTAAAAACAAAATATATATAAAACAAAAATAAAAACAAAAAAAAGGATGGTGGTGCATAGCTCCTACCCAACAAGCCCTTAGATGTGAGAGTAGGGGGATCGCCCATTTGCACGTCATCAAAGAAATTTTGAAAATTACCCATATCAAATAGTAACAACCATTTTTCTTCAAGTTTCTATAGCACCTTTGTAGCTTCTTGTTCCTCTTTTTCTAGTACTTGTCCCTTAGTTTGAAGAAGAACATCATCCTCAATGGATGCTACTACTTTTGTAAGGGCCCTCTTACGTACATCACAAAAGTTAAGATTAGAATGAGTATAGTATAGCATGACATATTATAGAAATATTTAATAATTCATACTCACCTATGAATCCTAAGCACACATTGTGAAGCTTAAAGTAGATCTTTTTGTCACTCTCTTCTACTTCATATATGGGCTCCTTCGTGGGGTGCAGTTTCTTGATCTTTGTTCTAAATGATTCCACTACCTCAATAATGAGTCATGTCCCTTTCACTACATTTCTAGTATTGGCCAGTGGGGCATCGCCTATGCTATCACATGTGTAGTAAGATCATCCCACATTGCCTTTGGTTGTTATAGAGAACAACTCATTGATTTCCTCTGTGGGATCTTGTGACCAAGTGGTGTTGAATAGGTGAAATATCCATGTCCTAGATATTTTCCTGTAGTCTTGCACTACCCACTATCCTTCCTCACAAACCACCAAAAACTCCAAAAACATTTATAGGCATGCCACAAAGAATATGAAGTACACATGAGATCTCACTTAATGGCTGTAGCACAAGCTAAAAATTTTAGCATGTAAGCTATCAGCAAGGTAAGAGGACCAGTTATACTCTATTCCTTTGTTTATTACATCCCTAATCATCCAAGCTTGTTCCACCTTAAAAATTTTCCCTTGGGTGAGTAGCTTTGGAAATGCGTGGGCACGAAAGATTGGATAGAGGTGTTGGACCACAAGTACCTTTACTTCCTTAACATGTATGCCCTTACAAACTTTAGAATTGTTCAACTACTACTCAATGTTCCCTTTGTCATCTAAGTCTTTGTTAGTCTTTTTTGCAACTATTGGCCCCTTAGAGGGGATGCCAAAGAGGTTCATAAAGAATTCATGTATGATGTCAAAGGTCACCCGCACACTACGGGCTTGCATCATGAAGTGATTAGCTCTCTCACTAAAGGAGTTGATGATGGCATCCATCTTGGCCACTGGGATACCTAGGCTAATGGCAAGGAAAAGGTCCATTAACCTAGCTCACTGAAGCTTCTTGGTTATCTACACTAGGGCCTCATAGGACAACCAATGTTATGAACTCTCAACCTTACCATATTTTATGATGAGAGTGGCCTCAGTGCAACCTATTGCAACCATCATGACCTCTCTTGACCTAACCACAACTATAATAGGAAAAGGTAAAGTTAGAAATATGAGAAATTCTAAGAAAAAATGAATAAAAATGAGTGATACACTACTCACATGGCACAAATGGTGTGTAGGATGATGATGATGGGGCTGAAACATCCTCCATGATTAGTATGCCAATCACCTACTTAGCATCCAAATAGCCAAGAGCTTGACACCTCTCATAAGACTTAGAATATTGATGAGGGAGTTCTGCTAGGTCTACCCTAATCTACCCAATCATTGCTACACAAACATTCTCAAAAGATGAGAATTCCTATAGGGTAGTGAGATTCAAGTTCAATGCCCCCTCCTCATCATGGAAGCCATTTGCATCAATGGCAAACCTAGAAATAAACATAAGTAATTAGCATCTTCATATGAGTCATAATCAAATGGATAATGGAAGAAATTGTAAGAGAACTCACCCTCTAGCACAATATACTATCCTAGATGCATTCTAGAAAAGAGTATATATGCATTAGGCAACAAACAATGTGTTGTTCTTGTTGTAGCATTGGAATTATAGCATGTCCTAGATCATGGAAAAAGGCCTAAGGCCCTTGTAGTGTTGGCCTAAACTTCCTACTCCTTCATTACCTGTAGGATTATTGGATATGAACTTTACGATGCCTTGGTTCACCCAAGGCAACAGTGTTTCCTTTATGATGTTAGTTTCTTTTGCCACCGAGTGTGACCATATCATCACACTAAAGTGGGGGAGCAAAAATTTCAAGAATTTTGTTCTCCTAACTTGAACCTTACCACCTAGTGACTTATATGTGTTTGGTGCTAGTACATTTGACACAGGCTTACTCATATAACATAAGATATCCATCATCTCAACCATGACAAGGATGGGCTTTAATAGTAACCTGCAGCCACAACAATAACAAGAGGATAATGTTAGCATAGGATACAAAAATATGAAAAAAATGCATAAAAATTAGACTTAACATCTTATTAAAACTCTTAAACTCCCCAACAAGCCCCACAAGAAAAGGATGTTGACATGCCCATCTGAGGTGCCTAGTCACCAATGGGGCATAGCACTAACATCTATGTTTCACATTGACAAACATCATAAAATTGAAAATATCAAAAAATTCACTAACTATTGGTTACGTGTAACCTTCAAAATTACAAATTTTTTCTAATTGTTGGCTACACTCCCTGTAGAGCATAACAACTTCAAAAAAAATTCAAAGTGTTGGCTATGCTTCCCACAAAGGTTAACAACTGCAAAAATTCCAACTTTTTAAAAAATGTTTAACTATTGGTTACGCTCATTGTAGAGCATAACCTATTGAGTACATTACCTATAGAGCATGATGCTAGAAAATCAAATTTTCTCCTAACTTTTTTTGTCACTCTTAGGAACGTATCTTGGCATGATAGCCGTGACCCTCACAATCATCTTGCCTACACTATTATGCTTTTTATTCACCCTCAATTCACCTTAGTTGCAGCTAAAAACACATAAAAAAAAGAATATGTGCACACAAACCATTCTAGCTCTATCTGGTGCCACATGTGGGATGCCAAAAAACTCTTGTCCTATGCCACACACGAGACAGTGAAAAACCTCTATTCTATGCCATGTGTGACACACTAAAAACCCCTATCTTGTGCCATGTGCAAGAAACCAAAAAAACCTTATTCCATGTTATGCGTGGGATTCCAAAAAATGCCTATTTCATGTCACACGTGGTACACACACAAAGAAGGAAACACCATTGCAATAAAAAAAAACATAGAAATCCACAAAATCCACCATGCATTCCCTCTCCTGGCCATGAATCATGGTAGCCACAATGGCAGTGTTAGTCCCTACCTAAGGAAAGCCACACTCAAAACCCAAAATCCTTAAGGTGAATAAGAAAAATGAAAAGAAATCACAAGGGATGAGCTTAGGGCCTTACCTTGCTAACAGTGTATCTCTCTGATCCTCTATGTGTGCCCTAGGAAGGTGCCTTAGTGCATATTCTTCTTCACCCATGTTGGTGAGGCTGAGGTGTTGGCATTCACTATAGCACATCATGGTTGAATGGTTACATTCCTATTTTCCTTTTCCTCTTTGTTATGCTCTAACTTCTTCTCTTTCGTTGATATGCTCTACCTCCGTTCGCCTTGTCCATGGTATGCTCAATGACTCTTTATTTCAACTTTTTAAAATGATAGATTAAATATGGAAAAACTCCTATTTATACTCTTCTGAGGTGAAGGACACATCATCATCCAAGGTACTAGCTTGTGTCCCATGCATAACGTAGGACTATCCCATGTCTTATGCATTACATGATATGAGTGTAGCACCTAGAGCTAGAAAATTTTTCCAACTTGCCTAGAATCTCCATTGTAGCATCTAAAAATGTCGATGGCTAGAACATCGAGAGGTTGTCAGGCACACAGTCTAACCCCGAGTCTGCCAGAGGGCCGTGTTGGAAAGGATGGAAACAAAATGCCCTGAACAATCTAGTCAATCAGTCAGGAACTTACATGGTGTCTAATAATCATTTGTGAATAATGAATTTAGAGCATTACATATAGGAGTTTGGAATAAGTAGGAATGCAGTATGCATAACAATGAGAGAGTATTAACATTCATGCATTATAGAAATAGAAATAAATAGGTACGCTAATAGTTTAAAATACATGCTATAGAAAAGGAATGAAATGAGTATGCAAGAGAGGGAATGCACCGCCCCAAGATTGGGGGATGTGACTTTTAATTGAATGATGTGTACAATTGGTGTGTAACATAGATGAGAATAGTTGAGTAGTGAGGCAATATCATCACAATCTCTAAAGTGCTATAGATGTGGTGTTGGTAGACATAGAGGAGTCGATGCTTTCTAGTCTAAGATTGGCTATGTTGTGCATGTGTAGGTGTCACACTCAAGTGCGGTAGTAGAACAAGGATTTGGAAGGCTCTAATTCTAAAATTTTCCTCTCATCCACTTTTTAATTGCCAATATTCTACCAAAGCTAATTGCAAAATCCAACCCTTATACTATCAATCACTGAGGTATTTATAGAGCCAATGTTGGGGGGAAGTGTAGTTTGGACGCCATGTGTCCTAGGCCCCACATAGCATGAACATGGATGTGCTACGCTGATGTGCTACACTGTGGTGCTACGCTCAGTGGGATAAGAACAGGGATTTAAAAATTTGCCAAACTATGACTGTATTTGCCAAACTACATGTGGTAAGACCTAAAAGACTACTCTATTATTACAAAATACCTAGAAAAAATGTAAATTGGAGCCTACGCTCTAGGACTACGTCTTCCATCCTCTTTCAAGTAGGGTCAAGTGTAGGGACAATTTTGGGGACCAATAGGGGGTGAAAAAATAAAAAAAACTACTCACTTTGGACACTAGAGAGATGCTAAAATAGGAATGAAGGTTGATGGCAAGTTCTGGGCACTTTTGAAAGGCATTCGGAAAGGTTTTTCAAGTGCTATGTTGTCTACGCTACCCAGTGTAATGAAGCATGCTATGAACACTTAGAAAATTTTGTAGTTTTGCCTTGCTACATTGTCTATGCTACAAAGCATAGTAGAGTGTAGCACTCATTTTCCATGAATTCTATCAAGAAGCTGAAGACATCAGTTTGGGATTCAGCAAGGCAAGAAACTTCAACAACTAGCTAGTACATCTTTCATGTTGAGAGAGCTTGGTATCTTCTAGTTTCATTCTAGGTAACTTTTGGCACTAGCACATCTACTATGTTGTGCTAAATTGCATAGCATAACACCTCATTTTGAAGAAATTTTAACCCAATTTTTCATGCTTTTCCATGGGACCTTGATCATGCTCTGAGGACAAAGCAGGACAAGTAGCCTTGGAAGTTGAAGACTTGCCAAATGCACCTTCTATGTCTGGTTCAACACTTCGGAAAATTTAAGTCCCACATGGCTTGCTACACTATCTATGCTATGCAACGTAGCAGAACATAAGAGGTCCACACATAGAAAATTTGCCAAACTATTTTGTCCATCCTGAACACTTTTGACAACTCCTAGCTTGGCATCGGGGTGGACTAGCAACCGAGACATGTGTCAAGTTGGGTAGGCTAGAAATCATAGCAAACTTAATGGCCTAGAAGATAGAAAATTTGCTAAATTTTTTAGTCCACCTTCAATGTCCCTTCTGTGCAAATTACCCTTGAAAATGGATGTTATGCTAGCTATGCTGAAGAGCATAGTAGACAAGATTAGAAAGAGCTTTGTAGATGTTAGGACTTCTAGGGTGCCATGCTGTCTATGCAACCCAATGTGACATAGCACTTGGAGAAATTTTTCTTAGGTCTCAATGCCTGAACAAATCTAATGCTGAGTCATGAGGGCCCAAAATTGATGGTGTTTCACTAGACCCTCTTTGTCGAGGTCTAGAGGATTTTTCTGATAGACTTTGATAAAGAATATGAAACACCATGATAAACATGATACCAACACCATTCATCAATGCCCACTTAGATAATGGTTTGCTATGCTTG
Organism: Gnetum montanum; assembly: GCA_015680685.1. Classification (NCBI taxonomy): domain Eukaryota; kingdom Viridiplantae; phylum Streptophyta; class Gnetopsida; order Gnetales; family Gnetaceae; genus Gnetum; species Gnetum montanum. The sequence continues at coordinate 270,234 of MNCI01025803.1, forward strand.
AGAGTGCAAAGAAAGTGAAGTATGGTAAGGAAGAAGAGATAGGTTTGAGCAGATGGGATTAGGGGACAATTGATAGAAAAGGAAAAATGTAGGATGTGATGAAATGAAAACCACTACCATAATGTGATCCCTTATCAGAGTGCTTGAGAGGGAGTCAACATGCATAGGCATTTTTCACTTGTTGAGTCTGACCACTTATCGGAGTGCCTAGCAATAGTCAATCCAAGGCCAAAATGGTTGCAAAGTGGCAATTGTGCTATTTGACTTGGGCACTTGTCTTATCTCATTTCTTTTTCTTTTTCTTTTCTCCCTTTTTTTCTATTTTTCTTTTTTTGAGGAAAAAATTACACACCCATATCTGCTTGAAGGCAACCATATCATCATTGTAAGACAAGTCTTTCCTCCCCAGGATGAGTTGTGTTACATCCATGTGGGGCTTTGACTAGCCTACAGAGGGTTCCCATGGGATAAGTTGTGTTATGTTTATCATGGGCTTAGTGGTTAAGCATGGGAAAGGGTTCCATATTCATTGGAGAAGCTTGTGAGGGGATGTCATAAATTGCAAGAGTAGGAGATAGAGGTTAGGTTAGTTGAAGGGGTATCAGGGTATGCACTCTCAAGTAGCTAGGCTAGTCAAAGTAGGTACTTTAGAACAATCTGATGTGTTGCTCTTATGGTGAAAAAAATTCCTAAACAAAACCATCTTAGCTTTATCCTGCAAACACAATTGATAGAAAACTAGAAAAAAAACCACCATGCGAAGTGAGGGTGAAGTCCTATCTGCTAGACACACTGTAAGGGCTGCAAGTGTTGTGTTTGGTGCATGCAATGTTCAAAGTAGGAAGGCTAGTATAGGAGTTGACGATGGAAAGATAAAAAAACTCTAGTAGCCACACCAGAAGTGCAGACCTAAGAGGCTAGGATCAATGATGATGTAGGTGCTCAAGAATCTTCACCGAAGGAAGGAGCTAGGAGATTCAGCCGTAAGGTGGGAAGCCAAGCTACTGGATGCTCTTCTAGACTCGAATGATGGTGAGGCTAGAGGATGGAAACATTGTCGCTAGGCCACAATAGTGTTGGGGCTCCAATGAGAGGTGCTGATGGTAGGAGCTATGACCAAGATGATTGGAAATGGTGGCAGTAGCTCTAAAAGGTCAGAAAAATGTCAAATGACATCTCCAAAAGATTAGCAAGATGCTAGGGATAGAGATGTTGCAAATTTCTTAGAGGATTTTTTTCTTGGTGGTGAAATCTTCATTTTGAAACTCCAATGTCCCACCCCATTGAAACACACTAAATTTTCAGGGTATCCTTGCTTCACCAAGCCATTTCAATTCAAGCAATGTCATGTCACTTTGGTAAGAAGTGGATGTTTCGTGTTTAGGTTGTGTAGTTTGGAAAATTCTCTAGCTGGGTAATTTGTCTAGCTGACAGCCTACTCAAAATGATTTAGAGAGTTGTCAATGGTGCTCAAAATGTGCAAAATAGTTTGGTAGGTTTTCTAGTCAAAGAGTCCACTATGCTACACTATGCCATATAGCGTAGCAGGCTTCAGGAGATAGTTGTTCAGATAGTTAGTTGAAAATTATTGCAAGACAAGGTGCTACACTATGCCATGCTACGTAGCATAGCATAGCATAGTGAAAGTAAGACAAGAAGGCTCAGCTTACTTAGTGATTTCCAATTACACTTAGTTAGCACCTCTAGCCTTTGAAAATAGTTTCTTTGCTCGACTCCAAGTTTTTTAGAAATGGCCCCTTCACTAGAAAGCGATAAACTTAGCAAAATGTAGGCCATTTCAGTTGCTACGCTACACTACATAGCATAGCACAACATAGCAACTCCTCAAGAATAACAAAAGGCACCTCAAAGGGTAGGATCAACAAATTTGCAAGTGTCACAGTGCAATGGGCAAAGGTCGCAGATCATCAACGTCCCCAAGGTTAAGTCCAGGCTGCTATGCTATACTATGCTACATAGCGTAGCATAGCGTAGAAAATATGCAATAAATAGACAACATGCTTCAAGGGTTTCTAGCACATGCAATAGGATGTAATGCAAGTTTTTGCTTCAAATTGATGGCTACACTATACAATGCATAGCGTAGCATGGCATAACAAGTTGCTACACTACACTACAAAGCACAGTACAACATAGCAGAAAGTTACACTAGATCAATGTACTTCACCTAATTGCACCATTGGCACACGTCTCCAAGCTCTGATGGTGCAATTACAGCATGGCAGGTTCACAATTACAGCATGGCAAGCTCATCTAATGGACATGCACGTCCAACGGTCACACATGCCTATGCAGCACAGATAAGTCAACATAGGCCCAAGGGACATGGCATCAAAACCACATATTTTGCATGCCCTTGATCCTATAAATACCCCAATGAGCAACACTCAAAGGATCCTTTTTCTTATCTTTTTTGATTGGCTGGCTGGCAAATAGGTTGGCAACCAAGCAAGAAAGTTAGCACTGTATTCCTAAGCATTGTAAAAACCTTATTTAACACTGTAAATGGTTGGCACTTCCATTTAGCATTTCATTTTGCTCTTTCTTGCTAGTCTTAGCATTTTACATTGTTGGCCCTCGAATTCATGTTCAAGCATACAACTGCTTTGCTCAAAACGTCTTCGTTACTCTTGGGATCCCTTCGCCCCTCAGCACCGAGCAACCAATTGTATCCACATTGATAGAGTGAAGCCACATTCTTGAAGAAGTGCATTTTTCTAACTACAATTTACCTTGTTTTCTTGCTTATCATTGCATTTTTACATTATTTTCTATCTCTTTTGCATTTAAAGTTATCATTTCATGCTAGAAGTCTCATTTTCAAATCATCCATTTACGAAAGGTTATATTAACACTGACTAAGTCTCTGTCTGATCGACCAGACTATTTAGGGCACCCTATTTCCATTTTATCTAGCATGGCCCTTGCATAGACCTGGGGTTAAGACTGTCATGATCGATGACCTCTCGATGTTTTCCAGTCATCGATGTTTTCATTTGCAACAATTTTCTAGCACTAGAAGGAGGGCCCTTTTAGTGCCCTTTACGGTCGCTTCGATGGTTCCTCCAGAACCCTACAAGACATAAAGCCTCTGATCACCAGTTGACTTGCCTATCTTACGATAGTCTTGCATGTGCTCTGTATCGTATCATGCACTAGCGTAAACATGACATCCTTTTATGGTTGTTTACACATCGTGTGGTACAGATCGGTCACTTCAATGGTTCCTTGGGAACCCTGCAAGACATAAATCCTTTTTGATTGCTTTCCAATCTCTTTGTTTTTCTCGTTTGCAAAACTATTTAGCCTTCCAATTTCTTTTCCTTTTTCCTATTTGGAAAAATTTTTAGCTTAACAATGGCTTCCTTGAGCACCATTGCTAACACCTTCAATATTGAGGTTCCCATCATGGTTCAAGGCACCATTGGTGCCGAACAACCACTGAACTCGATGCTAGAAACACGTCGATCCCTCAAGATTCAAAATTGAGGACCTGAGGGCTTTGCCTAGTAGCATGAATACTATAACTTCCTCTATGCAAAAGTGTAGGCAAATCTTCCCTTGGATGTGCACAAACTCAAAGACAAACAAAGCTTCGAGTTCACTTACTGTGATGGGAAGGAATTTGTTCCCACTCCCGACACTTCCATCCCTTGGACACAGATGAACCAATGGATTTTAGATCAGTTGATCCAATTGGTTAGACTTAGGAAGAAGCAAGACACAACATCTAACCATGATGATGCCTTCCAAGACAGATAGGAGGAACTTGATTTCCAATCCAACGATGGAGGTCAAACCAATCCTGTTACAATACCTCCTACCCAGTCCTTCTAGACCAACCCATTGTCTGTCGCAGCTTCCTTCGTAATCACACCTACACTTTTGCAACTCGTGATTACATCTACTATGGGTAGCCATGTTAACCCCTCAGCGTATCAACGCCCCTTTTTCCCTATTTCGTTTTCAGCCATGATTCCTTTGCAAACCATTCACCAATCCATTCCTATAGTGCATCACATGCCAATCATGGCTACCCTACCACATGTGCACACTGTACCGGCTTCACAGCTGTACGTAGCTTCCACTTCTATTCTTGCATTTACATCTATCCCACCATCAACCATAGGCCTAGGCCCATCAATGGGGTGGATCCCATTCTCTGTTCCCCCTACTACACTACCATTGTAGATGTCTCACCACATCCACCAACATATCTACCAAATTTGGCAAATGGTACAACCTAGTATAGGGCTATGGTCTATCCTGTTAGCTACACAAAAAGTCTATCCCAGAACCCAACCCATGGTTGCCACCCCAACAACACCAGCTACCGAGTGGTGGACAATGTAGGCAACACCATCCGTGGAGGCCACCCCAATGGTACCACCGGTGGGTCATGCTACTACCCTTGCTACCCCATAGATGGGAGCTACCCCGATAGTTCCCCAACTATCTACATCATTCCAAGGTCTAGACCAAGCATTCCAGCTCATCCAGATCCTCACTGAGGAAATAAAATGCCTCAAGGCTTTCGAGTCTAACACGGTACAAGTCATGGACTTTTACCACGACGACCCCATCAACCCTGCAATCCCCACACTAATGCTACCCCCAAGGATGTCCCTCCCACACTTCACAAAATACAACGAGGAGGGAGATTCCAATGCACATCTTGTTATCTTTAGGTTTGAATCACTTCTATTACAACAATGGATGCACACAATTATCCATGTCTTTGCTATGTCCCTAGCCAGGAAAGCTTTAGATTGGTACTGCATGCTTCCACGCTCATCTATTTCAACCCTAGAGGATCTTCTAACCTAATTTGTGATGCATTTCAAGTATAAATTGAGGCCAGAAATCACGCTGGATCAGTTGATGAGCGTGAAGTAGGATATTCTAGAGCTGGTCCAAAAGTTCATTTAGCGTTGGAGCACAACCCTTAATGAAATCCGTGAGCCCATCACAGAGGCCCACTTGCTGGCCATTTTTAAAGGCACAATGAATGACTTTATCAAGTCTAAACTGTACTACCTCACTCCTCACACTCTTAGTCAAGCCTTCGCTCAGACTAAGAGCATATAGGATGTGGCTAAGGCAAGCAAAGACCTAGCCTATGTTTCTTACAAGAACACCTTCACAAAGAAGGACAAGAGTAAGGCCCCAACAACCATAGTGGCCATTGTGGCAGCCGAAGCCAAGCCCAAACCTTATAACAATGGTAACAAAAACAACAAGAAACTAGTAGCACCCATAGTTAACCCTATGCCCAAGTAGTGCCATCCATCGCAACCTACCATACCCATGCCCAAGACATCTGCACAATCCAAATCAAAGTTTAAGCATAAAGATCATTCCAAGTATACCCTACTTCCTCTTAGTCCTTCGGAGCTTCTAAAGCAGCTACTGGTAGCAAGGCATATCCAACACAAGCAGATGTCAGAGGAGGGAGTCAAGAAACACGAGCACTACTGCAAGCTGCTTAGGAACCCCTCCTTGGCCTTGCCCAATGAGCCTCCAGTTCCTAAGGGTTTCAGGTTGGATCAGTTTTGTAACTACCATCAACAATGTGGTCACAATATAGATTATTGTTTGGCATTGCAAGATGACATCGAAAGGATGATTGATCAAGAAAAATTGATGTTGAATGAAAGAAATCTAGTATATCCTGAAAACCAATCCCTACACTTCTACACAGACCCCTTCAATGCCAACAATGATGATTACATCATCAACATCATTGGTATTGATAGTGATCCTTGGCCACCTTAGCAACTGTTCATGATCCGTGTACGTCAGCGTAGTGTACCAGTGCCATCAGCGGCTGGCCAAAGCTCGCAACAACTTTTTATCCTAAGGGACCCTCCCTAGGCATCCATACCCATGCCACCCATTAGCAAAACCACACCACCCTACCCATTAACACCGTTAGCTTCGTTTTTCATTGGGGGACCAACTTCTTTAATAGCCCCCATCCAACACAAGGTAGCTGCACAACCTTCTCAACCTAGAAAATGAGTAGTGCATTTCACAAGTGAGATTTCAAAGGGAAATAGCATCCTAGATATTTACAATCCCATTTCTTCACGCCTTGCATCTACGCACTTGTTAACAAATAGGGACGTTGTTGCAACCACACAGTCCACGCCGCCCTATCAAAAGGGATCTAAACCTAGATCTGAAGTTGCCCCTCCTTAGGAAATTCGTCTCTTGGGATGAATAGAAGAGGAGAAAGGCAGTAAACAGGGGGTGGCCAAGACCTTCTGCATACCCTCACTTAGGTCAAATAAGCTTTAAAACAAAAGAACACTACATTGAGCTTATATGACCTAATCATGACATCCGTCCCATATCGTGAGGCTCTAATCTGTATGTTGATGACAATCCCGGTCAACAAAGACATACTAGCGAAAGAGGAAGTAATCCACTTAGTCATGCTTCCCTCCATGTCTGTAGAGCCAGAGCTGTCTCACCTCAGTTTCAGTGATGACTCCATTAAGGAAGACCATGAAAAGGATTAGGTGACTATAGTGCCCATATTCATCACAATTTGGGTTGGTCAACATCGGATCCGAAGGGTACACATTGATGATGGGGCTACCACGAATTTCATTCCCTTCCCTATTGTGGACAAGCTAGGCTTGGTTGACTAGATCAAACCCACAACAATGTCATGCTTAAGGTCATTTAATAGGACACGAGTCATGGTGAAAGGTACAGTCCACATAGACTTTATGGTAGGAGATCAGTTCTCCAAAAATATAATGTTCATTGTGGTCGAGGAGATGCCTAGGGTTAACTTGATCCTCGGGAGGTCATGGTTAGCATAGCTTAGGGCTATCTCCTCACCCATACACCAAGAGATCCATCTACCATACACAAGCAGGGAGGTGGTGATCCATGGTGATGAGGTAGCAACACAAGTAATCAATAATGTAGACATGGAGCAAGGATTAGAGGTTATAACCTTTAAGAATGAAGCACCTATCTTTGCACACACTAGCCATCCAACAGAGGAATCGGCTCAGCAAGTTAGTTTCCAAAGTGAAAGCACGTGGGCTGAGTTGCCCTTCCAAGTGGGGGGCAATGATATAGATAGAGGCCCTAGCAAAGCACCTTAGCCTTACATTCCACTCAACCCATGATGGGCCAAGAAGCAGTTATGCATAGCATAGTAGCCCCGTTGCTTCCTTCCTACTTGCCATCCCTTGTACATTCACCACCTTTTTGCTTTGCACCTGTGTTGGTTACTAGTTAGCCATTCTCCAAATCGTTAGCGTATCATCCTTTTAAGAAGTACTAACTCGAAATGCCCTAAACCTATGCTCAAGCTATAGCCTGAGATGGCCTAAAACTATGTTGCACCATGGCCCGAGATGGCCTAAAACTATGTTGCACTATGGCTTGAAATGGCCTAAAACTATGTTACGCTATAGCCCGAAATGGCCTAAAACTATGCTACCCCATGGCCCGAAATGGCTTAAAACTATTCTTCCCCATTGTCCGAAATGGCCCAAAACTAGTAGTGACTTGAAATGGCCTAAAAATAGTAAGGGCCCGAAACGGCCTAAAACTATGCTACGCTATGGCCCAAAATGGCCTAAAACTAGAAGCAGCCCAAAAGGGCCTAAAAATAAAACATGAAAGCATGAAAAGTTTACATAAAACTCAGCACATAAACTATGCACAAGTTAGCATAGAATCGATGCCCTTTCACAACTTTTCTCTTTATTCAAAACTTTTGACTTTTAGACAATGTTTGCAAAATTTTTACAAAAATTCAAAATTTCAAAAATGAAATCCCATGCTATCATGGATTTCTTTTGCTCACACCATCTTCTTCACCATTATTTTCTTCTACATCATCTTTTGCTACATCGTCCCCCGCTACCTCTTCATTCCTGTCCTCTGTGGGCCCTATGCACTCGTTTGGAACCTACATCGTAGGAATGAAGTAATCAGCTAAGGCAACACATGTAAGCCATAACAAAGCACAAGCATTAATACAGTAGAAAGTGACTAACCTTAGAAGCACCTATGTCCATCTCAAAGGGTATCTGGTTTAGACCAAACCCGAGGTAGCGCCAGACCTCCTTTGCCATGATATCCACCCAATGCCTATTGCTAGGTTTAGCATCTGCAACAGCCTTCTCCTTTTCGGTGGTCATCCACCTTGGTGGTCCTAGAGAAAAGGAGGTGGTCGTAGTCTCTCCTATGTGAAGGTCCACTTCTCATTCAGGAGATTCCATAACCTTCACTTGCTTTTTGAACTTGTCATTGGCCTTAGAAACACCAATTGAATCTACAAATGTCTTATACGTAAACACCTCCACAGAAGCATCCCTATACATTTTACAATAGGTGGCACATTCTAGTTTATATGTATGCTTATGATTTTTTTGGAACTTCCCCCATTCATAAACCCTAGCATTGAAATCTTTCCAATCCTGACTCTTCTAGGCCAACAAGTCCATTTGCATCTGCTGCTCTATTATTTTGTGGGTTGCTTCATTATTCTAATGCACAACTATCTAGAATCTAGCATGATCTATCATAGCCATGCACCAGTCCTCGTTATTAGTATCATGGGCCATGAGGAATTCATTCCTTGATTTGAGGTCTTCCACCTCAGTACTTAGTCGGCCTTCTCTTTCTCAGCCCTTTGGACCCGTTTCCTTAGGTCTTTGTTGACGTGCTTGTACTCCCACAAGAAGTAAGCCGAGTGCAAAGCACATTTGTTGGCCTAGTCGTATGTGCGATGGGGCACCTTGGTCACTTCAGGCAAGAATGTAGCCACGCCATTAACTTTCAAAGGCTGTGTTGGATCCCATTTGAGTCAAGAGCCTATCACAACATAAAATGCATGTCAGTTGCATTAGCGTAGCAAGGTGAATGAATTTGAGAACTCTAGTAAACCAATATGAAGGAATCTAGCATTATTACTTACCCACTTTAGGGTTGATCTACTAAATATGGCCGATCATGTTGTCAATGACCCCCTGCATAAACGTAAACCTATTAGGGATCTCGGCCCATGGTTCCAAATGAATCAGTGGAAGTCCTACAATAATAACAATGATTTTTTTCATACAACTAAGCATGTTAGTAATGACCAAAATGGGCCATGAAAAGGTAGACATATTGCCAAACTCACCAGCTTGGTAGTATCCTTGGTAGAAGTCTCTTTCGCATTGGTACAGGCTTCTACTTTATTTACTGGCACCTTTCCTTTTGAGGTACTAGCATCCCCTTTATTTATGAGAGACTCTTATTCATCTCCAAAAATTCCCTCCTTGTTAGTAGGAGGATTCTACCAAATAACAAGAGCCCCTGCATCAGTGGCAAGAGCTCCCCCCTCTTGACCGGGGCCCTCTCTTCGAAGACTGGGGCCTCTATGTCTTTATTCGTTGCCCCTGTCCTAGGGGTCGATACCTCTTCGTCACCTTCTTCTTCATCCTCTTCCTCCTCTGGCAACCAAGAAACATGTTTGCATTAGCTCAAAATAGGTTAGCTTAAAGTAGGTGCTACGCTACGCTATACTGTCTAGCATAGCATAGTGTAGTAGGCATTAACAAAGTAGGTAAAGAAATAGACATGAACAAAAGTGTTTACGAATGGGAGGCTATCTCCTCTATAGTTTAAACCACAGTCTCTGCCCCTCCTCTTCCTCCATGCGAAGGGTTTCTTTAGTTCAAGCAGGCCTCTTTCGCTACAACTTGATAGCCACCGTATCGACTATGAGACATTTTCCCCATGACACGCTATCGACTATAGCAGGGGGCACCTCTCCAAGGTTGTCTTGGCCACAAAATTTTTGGGCCACCTAATCCTTAGTCATCACAGAGAATGACTTCCCAATTATTTCTGGGGGATCTTGGGCTCAGGTGATCTAGAGGATCTGATGAATCCATAGTCTAGAAATTTGGTTGTGATTTTGCATGATCTAGGCTCCATTCTCATGGACTACCAGAAACTCCATGAAACGCTACAAGTAGGCTATGTAAAAGGTATAATGTATATTGGAATAGGACTCCAGCTTCTTGCAAAGCCCCAATATTTTGGTCTGCAAGCCTTTGCATAGAAACCTAGCCTAGTTGTAGTGAGCCCCCTCTTCCATGACCTCATGCATTACCCAAGCCTACTCAATCCCAAGGACCTTCACTTGGGAAAGTAGCTAGGGGAACGCGCAAGCATGGAAGATAGGGTAAACTTCCTTGATGGGTCCCAACTGGAGCTTCTCCATTGGGAGCCCCATCCACTCCTAAATGTCCTTCTTCTAAAGGATTAGCTCCCCTTTGGTCTTCGACCCTATGGGGATGCCATTAGCAAAGACACCAAAAAGGTCAACAAAAAGTTGGTCATTGATTTCAATGACCACCCATACGCCTTGTATGTGCATGCAGACGTAGCCTGCCTTATTAGAAAAGGAGTCGACTAGGGAGAGCATCTTGATGGTAGGAACACTTGGATTTGGGGCTAGAAACAGGTCCATAAGCCCAGCCTTTTGGATATTCTAGACCAAGGAGTCTGAGGCTGCACTGCATATCCAATGTTGGCTTGCATGTACTTCTCCGTACTTGAAGTAGATTTTTGCCTCCTAGTTCTCAGTGGTTACCAATGTCACCTCTTGGGACTTTCTCACCCCTATAGTAGTTTTCACAAGAAATGTTTAGCATAAAAACATAGAAAGCATAAAATATTGCAAAGGCACTTAAGCATGTAGCACCCACTGTTTAGCTTACCAAGTTTATATGGCTACAAGAATTGTGGAAGAGGGACCAAAACCTCTTCAATGGAGATCGGTTTGAAGGGTGCCCATCCCTCATCCAACCAACCCATCTCCTTGCATCTATCGTAGGGAATGGGGTATAGCTCTAGGTAGGTGTGGTATTCACCCTCGCATTGACCAATCACACCTACACGTAGGTTCTCAATAGAAGAGAACTCCTACAGGTCCATCCATGTTGTGGCTAGCTCATCCGTTTTATTGTGAAGCCCTTCCTTGTTAATGTAGAACTTGGTAATAAAAACATAGCGTTAACATTTGGCTAGCGTAGCAAACATTGCATAATGCAACGAAACAGGGCTACAAAACTCACCCACCAATGCAGTAGACAGTTCCTGGGGGTTTTGAAAGCACGTTCCCATATGACGTGCAACAAACAATGTGTTGTAAGGATGGTAGCAGCTGTACTCAGGCATATCCTAGATCTAAGCCAAACATCTCAAATCTTTGGGGCATTGATTGGATCCTTATCCCTTCCTGCTACTCATTACCCCATCCATCAAAAACCTCAGGATACCCTAGTTTGCCCTACATAATAGGGTTTCTGTTATGATGGCTACCTCTTCCTCCCCTAGGTATGACCAGATGATCACACTGAAGCATTGGGGGAGGAATTGTAGGAATTCCTGTGCTCCTTTTTTGAACCAAATCCCCCACTCCCCCACATGTGTGTGGGGAGGAGGAACATTGGCCACTGGTCTATTTACACAACATAAGACTCCTACAATTTCTAAGACAATCAAAATTATCCTTAGTTCTATCCTGCACAACACAATGGCAAATGTTAGCACCATAACCAAGCACAATACACACGTAGCGTATCAAGCATTAGTGTAGCAAAGATTTGCATCTTAGCAAACTTGTATGTAGCAAAAAACTATTAAAGCAATAGCATAGCGAAAACAACCTAACGTGGCAATGGAATGATTAACCCTAGCAAAGAGATTAGCACTACACCCTGACCAAAAAACATGTCACACTATTGCATCATGCATGGCCAAACCCTCCTAAGGGTTCTATGCTACACCATTTGAAAGCCAAGTAACTTACACTATCCAAACCCCTATGGTTATGACAACCGCAACGATGGTGGTTTAGGTGACCTTGCATGCAACATTAGCATAGCATTTGTGCATCCACCGTGGCCGAATGGCAACAGAAATGGGGCAAGGGCCAAAACAATGACAAAGCCATGGTAGAAAACATAGATAGCTAAAACTAGGTTGTAGAAATAGAAGCAAGGAAAGAGAAAACAATAATAGAAGCATGAAAAAATAGAGGAAGCATAGCAGCCTACCGGGTCATTGGCATCTCTTCTCACACCATGACACGTGATTGTGTCATGTGCCCTAGGGCTTCCTTTAGCTCCTTGACCGTTGTGAGCACCAAGTGTGTTCCTTCCTTCTTTGGAGCCAACGTCTTGCTTGTCGACTCTTTCTCATTACTATTCCAAAAACTGCCTTGTTCTCCATTAGCATGATTACTCTGAGCTCTGAAATTGCTTTGTGCTTCGAATGTGAGCTCTGTGATGTTACAGTGAGAATGAGAAACTTACTAGGGTTTAATCCTTATTTATGGTTGTAATGGTAGAAAAGGGAAATTTTTCATTCTCTCTCTCCGTTTAATGCAGGGTTTGCTGTGCAGTGTAGCATGCTCGCCATGACATCGTAGCACTATTGGCAATTAAAATGGATAAATCTGGGCAAAATATCTTGACACACTTCGAGCTAACTGCTTGCTTTTCCAAAAACAAAAAAATATATATTTCACAACTTTAGCAGTCTGAAAAAGATCTAAAACTAGCAATCTTAACGTAGCAGTGACTTTAATGGTACGGAAAGACCTTAAACTAGCAATCTCAGGATAGCAACAATTTTACTAGTCCGAAAAGACCTTAAACTAGAAATCTTAGTGTAGTGACAATTTTAGTGATCCAAAAAGACCTTAAACTAACTTTCCTAGTGTAGCATTTCACTCTAGTCTTAAGCTAGCAGTTTTGATTTGTTACACGTATGTAGTCCGCAAAGATGTTAAACTAGCAGTTTCACACTTTCGCATCAGCAGTTTCGTATCTTCTAGTAGTTTCGCATTCTCACATCGACAATTCTACACTTTTACATTTTTTCTTTTAGCAGTTTTGCATCTCCATGCCTTAGCAGTCTGCCATGACTTTAAACTGGAAAATTTTAATCTTTATATCATACTCCACTAGTTGCATCTCATTGTTGTTGTGCAAATTTTCATTATACACGATTACTACGAATAGGTGCCTCTTAAACAGGCTCTCATTTCATCTTGGTAGTTGAGTAAAAATGGAAATCCATCATGACCACTCCATGCCTTTAGCTTTAGTCGGTCCACATGGCATGCTCGCAAGACAATTGAACCCAAACCTGATCAACTGGGAATCAACCATAACTAGCATCATAGGATCTTTAAAAGCATCTCCAGACTGGCCTGAGCATCTGGTCCAAACTCTAGATCTAGAGGCTAGAGATGTAACTGAGGACCCTCTCATCGAGATGCCTGTGACCATGTCCAAGGGGGAAGTAAGAACATTAAAACTTACCTCCCTCTTAGAAGTGCAGACACACAAAGATGTATGTATCGCCCGAAATCGTCAGTTTTCGACTGGAAGGAAACAAAGACCATGGGATCGCGGGACATGCACAGAAGACCCTACCTTTTCTTGAGGGTGAGCTGGAATGAATGAAGGTAGAGTACCTTGGGTGGTTCGCATGCGGATTAGACAAGGATTTCCCCAAACGTACACCGAAGTGCTATACGCTGGGTTATATGTAAATGGCGTAGCGGGCGTAAACAAAGAGTAAACAGTGTAACCAATGCAAATAAAGTGTAAACATAAATAGGCGTAAACAAAATATGTACAACGATTAATGCAAACTATAAACGATTATGGGAAGAAAATGTAACAATGGCATTATAGAATGAAAGTATAATGCACCGGTCAAACGTAGTTGTGAGTGGAACACAAGGCGGATGAAAGCCTCGGTGGGTGCAGGGATGATTGCGGCTAGTTCACACTGTAAGCACATCATAGAGGCTATATGCTCAGCATACAGGGTTGTCCAGTGTAAAAGGTTTTATGCTCTGGTTCTCAGCATCTTTGTTCTCAAGTATGCTCTGGGAATTTTTTGCCAACCTCTGGATTTTGTCAAAGATTGGGCTTTTATACAAGGTTTTGACGATAGACTCTAGTTGAGAGACATGTGGCACGTTGACCAGGTGCAAGAGCATAAAATTTACAAGTGTACAATATGCTACATTTGCCAGGCGTATACACTGTTTGTAGCGAGCGTAGACTGTGGGTGTATACGCTGGAGGTGCTGGGTGTATGTGGACTTAGGCATAGATGTCATGGACGCTGGTGTATACACTGGTGGATGCTAACGTATACGATAGGGCATATACACTGATCTGCTAGGCGTATACGCTGGGGCCTATATGCTGATGGTCACTACCTTGTGTCAAATCTTGCTCTGTAGTGCTATTTTCATGTCGTCTTTGGAGGTTTCACACCGGGCGTATGCATCTGTTGTACTTGTTGAGCGTACATGTGAGGTCATGTTCGCTGGGCATATAAGCTAGGCGTAGACGCTGTGAACTTGAGTGTACATGCTGGGCGTATACGCTGAGATTTGAGCGTATATGCTAGGAATGTACACTTGGGCGTATACGCTGGGACTAGATACCTAGTGAAAATCAAGCATCGGATCTCCGAAGTTGCCATGTTTGACACCAAATGTAGTTGTGGTTGTCTGGGGGTCCCAGGGACCCGCTTGGTGTTGGACAAGTACTAATCTCAAAATTTTGTGGTGTTTCATTGGCCCCTCTTTGTGGAAGTTTGGAGGAATTAACCCAAGAAGCATCGACAAAGAAGTGCAAAACACCACAAGAAACTTGATAGATACTTTGTCCGTTGCCACTTGACTAGATGTCATCGTACTATGTTTAGTAGTACATGGGATTGGGAAAGTGGGATTTGTAACTGGTAGGAGAATGGGGATTGTGGAGACTAAAAAATGTCCAAGGGATTGTACTTGGTGAAAATGGAATGCTTTGGTGCATGTGTCATGCTGATCCTTGTCAATAGCCATTATTTAGCAGACTTGGAATTCAGACATGTAGTGTGCATCCTTTGGCGGAGCAAGACTCTTGGATAATGTTCAAGAGAACTTGCTGGCAAGACCAAAGCCACAGGAGGATGTGTTACATTCTTTGGAGGAACAGGGCCCTTATTTAGGGGAAGCCTGTTGGCAGAGAGCCAAAGCTATGCAACTGGATGTTTTTTTATTGTTCTTGACATGAGTACTTAGTTTTAAGACAATTTCCTTCCTACCTGGGGCTTGTGTGGAAGTTCCAAGTGTTTTTTTTTTGCTCTGATTCTGTACTCATGCGCAAGTGCTACGTTATGTGTCGCAACTGCTTCAAGGTGTTACAGTATGCAACAACGTGCTCAAAATTTTGGATGTACTGGGTGTATCAAAGGTGTGACTGAGTAAACTGTGTCGGTGCATAGATAAAGAGTGTGTTGGGAGATGGGGATGTACTAGCGAACAGTTTGATTTAGTCTTGCCATATGTGCTGTGAACATTGCCTCATCTTGCTGCTTATGATGGAATGCATTCTTGTACAAATACCTCTGAGTGTCATCCTGTAAACACAACTCCAAGGAGACAGAAAAATCATAAGTGAATAAGCGAGCTTAGATTTAAATAGCCACTAATGGAACAAGGACACTGGAGGAGATTTTAGGCAACGATGATGGTGGGGTCGCCTGATGGCAGGCGATGCAGTGATTCTGATGAAGCTTGAATGTGGCTGCGGATTGAAGAACCAGAGATGAACTTGCCAGTTTATAGTCTTGGTAGACTATCATGGGTTAGTTTTCTATCATAACCCATTGGACACTGCCCGTTTAGCGTCATGGCGGATGTTACGCTGCCAATTTTTAGTCTTAGCGGACCATGAAGAGGCAAATTAGTTTATAGTCTTAGCAAACTCTGGTGAATGCGACGGTGGAAATTTACTGTCATGCTAGATGGGTGTTAGTTTATGATCATTGCAGATGCTATGTGGTATCAGTTTATCGTCATGGTTCTAGGACAAGCTGTGGTATCAGTTTTGAGTCATAATCCAAGACTGTTCTATGGTATCAGTTTAAAGTTGTGATCCAGGACTCTTCTGTGGTATCAGTTTATAGTCATGATCCAGGACTTTTCTGTGGTATTAGTTTATAGTCGTGATCTAGGAATTTTCTGTGGTATTAGTTTATAGTTGTGATCTAGGACTTTTCTATGGTATTAGTTTATATTCGTGATCCAAGACTTACATGTACCTAAGCTTGTACTCAAATGTAGAATGGTTTTAGGAACAAGTGATTGGTTGGATTGGTAAGCTCATTCCCTTCCATATCAGTTAGCTTGAATGCTCCGTTGTCAAATGCTTTAGTGACCAAGTAAGGCCCTTCTTAGTTGGCGGAGAATTTGTCCAGGTGTTCTCAAACTACCTTAAGTACAAGGTCACCTTCTTTGATGGGGTACTTATGGATGTCATGCTAATGTCACTGCTGTTGTTGTTTTTGATACCATTCAATTTGATCGAGTGTGCATATGCATTCTTCCTCCACCGAATCTAGGTCAATGATGTGTAGGTCATTGTTCTGCCCGTCGTCGAGGAGTCCAGAAAGTGTGATCCTTAAAGATGGTACTTGTAATTCCAAAGGTAAAACAGCTTCTGAATGATAAACAAGACTATATGGTGTTTTACCTGTTGAGGTTCGATGTGTAGTACGATATGCCCACAATGCGTATATCAATTGTTCATGCCATCTTCGCTTGCTTTGGGTAAGCATCTTTTTGAGTATTGTAATAATCGTTTTGTTCATCGCCTCTGCTTGCCCATTACTCTGAGAATAGTAAGGGGATGAAAACGAGTGCTTGATCCCTAGACTTTTACAAAAGGTTTTGGTCTCGACACTACTAAATTATGGCCCGTTGTCAGTGATGATTGTCATGGGAATGCCAAAGAAGGTTACAATGTTTTCAAGAATGAAATTGCATATATGTTTAGATGTAGTTTTTCGAAGGGGAGTAGCTTCTACCTAGTTTGTGAAATATTCGGTTGTGGTTATGATAAAACTATGCCCTGCAGAAGATGAGGGTGTTATCAAGCCGATAAGGTCCAATCCCCACTTTTGAAAGGGCCATGTGATTTGCGCTGTATGCAACTCATTTGGTGGGACATGTATTAGACTGCTATATTTTTGACAAGTACCACATGTTTTGACCTTGGAGAGACAATTGTATTCCATGTGTGGCCAATAGTAGCCTAAGCGTCTTATCTTTGTTGCCATGGCTTTTGGCGCTATGTGTCCTCCGCATAGTCCGTCGTGTACTTGTTCGACAATGGTTTGAGCATCGGTACTATTGATGCATGTTAGCAATATGCCTTCATAGGATCTACGACATAATGTGTCCCCTACCAGGGTATACTGCTTAGAACGTTTCCATATTGCATCCTTTTGTGCATTTGCTAGATGTCTTGGTGTTTCGCCGCGTAGAAGGTATTCTTTTATGTCATCATACCATTCTATGGCGCGTGTTCTACTAACAGATGCAACCGACAGCGTGTCAAGAGTATCGGTTATCAGTTCGGCACAACTGGTTATGGAGCTTGACAACGTGTGGAACATGTCTGACGATATGTTTAATGATAATGTGGCTAACGCGTCCGTGATGGTGTTATCATTTCTAGAGACGTGTTGCACATCGATGTTTTCAAATTGCCTCATTAGGTGTTTTTCCAAGTCACAGTATGGTTGTAAATGTTGGGCTTTACATGTATAGACATCTATGACCTGGTTCATGACCAGTTGTGAGTCTCCTCTAACCACAAGCCGTGTGATGTCTAAAGCTAATGCTGCCATGAGACCTCTAAGGAGACCTTCGTACTCTACTATGTTGTTTGTACACTGAAAGTTGAAACGATAAGCAAAGGGTTGGATTTCCCCGGAGGGATAGGTGATGACAACGGCTACACTCCCCCCTCGAGAGGTGGATGCTCTATCAAAGTTTAGAATGGCATCGTAGTCGTTGGGCAGTATGTCTATTATGCTTATATTCTCATCCGGGAACTCTGGCTCTATTATCGCTTGATCATGCGTTGGTAACGTGGCCATTTGACATGCTATGGCTTGACCTTTAACTGATGATTGCGCTATGTAGTATAGGTCAAACTCAGCTATCATGGCTTTCCAGCGGGCTATTCGACTTGTTTCGCAAATGTTTCCTATGATGGCCCTAAGCACATTATCCTTGCAAATTATATTAACTTGGTTACGGAAGAGGTAATGTCGCCATTTTCTCAAAGAAAAGACCAAAGCTAAATAGGACCTCTCCACGTCATTATACCTTTTTTCGTGGGCAACTAATGCATGGCTTAAGTAATATACAGGGACTTCGATTCCATCATCTTGTTTCTGGCAAAGCATAGACGCGATTGACGAATCTGAAGTAGCGAGGTAGATGTAAAACAGTTTATCATTTTTAGGTGGATAAACCGTGGGTAATTGGGCAAGTGCCATTTTAATGTTATAGAATGCTTCTTGGCACTGTGGAGTCCATTTAAAATGGACATTTTTGCGTAACAAGTGGTTCATAGGTTTTAGTTTGTCTGTCAGCTTTTCTATGAAGCGCCTGATAAATTGTAATCTACCTTGTAGACCTCAAAGTTCGGTAAGGTTGCCTGGTGGTTTTAGGTTTATTATGGCCTTAACCTTATCGGGGTCTACTCATATCCCTGCTTCTGAGGCTATAAATCCAAGCATTTGGCATATCTTGACACCGAACACACATTTTTTTGGGTTGAGTCTCAATTCATACTTTAAACAACATTTTAATACGAGGTCAAGGTCTTGTATATGTTGTTCTGATGTTTTGGACTTAATCACAATGTTGTCTACATAGTCGTTGAGCTAGTGTAAGATGTAATCACTAAAGATGAATTTCATTGCTCTTTGATACGTGGCCCCAGCGTTTTTGAGACCAAAGGACATCATTGTGTAACAAAAGGTTCCCCATAGTGTCATAAAGGTTGTCTGAAGCTAATGCTCCGGGTTGATGCATATTTGATTGCATCTCGAGAAGCCGTCCATAAAAGATAATAGTGCATGCGCAACGGTCGAATCAACAAGTTGATCAATGCTGGGAAGAGGAAAATCATCTTTTATGGTTGCTACATTTAAATCCCGGAAGTCAATGCATAAGTGAATGCTTCCATTCTTTTTCGAAACAATGACCATGTTGGATACCCACTCAGCATAATCAATAGCCCGGATGAAACCAGCCTGATAAAGCTTGGTGATCTCATTACGAACTGCCAATGCCACTTCGGGTTTAACCTTTCATGCCTTCTATTTTACCGATCTCAATTTTAGGTCAAGAATAATGTTGTGCTGGACAATTCGAGGGTCTAACTCGGGCATGTCCATGTAAGACCAAGTGAATGCTTTCAAATTTTCCTTAAGCACATCTTCAATGTTTTTGGCTAGGCATGGTTTTAGTAATGTGCTTAATTTTAGTATTTTAATTTCCCCATCAGGCATGGTGATGGGGGTTTCAGTCAACGGGTCTTCAGTGATATTTTTGGCTTCTATGTCGAGGAATTTTGTCATGCCTTTGTGGTTGTCTATTGTTAGCTGTGTTGAGGCTATGACTACGCCATCCTTTGATGAACTTAAGTTGATGTCCCTTGCAATTTTTCTGTATGGTCCATTGATAGTTAATGGTTCGGTTAAGTGCTGGCAATCCATCAAGCTAGCTCTTGCCAATAAATAGAGAGTTGAGTGAGTTAATGGGTATCGTTCTATGTTCTTTGGTGATTTTAGATTATGTGTACATGCATGATGGTGGATTATCATCAAACTGGGATGCATGGAAGTTTAAGGCCATACTGGGCCATCATGGTAGTTTAAGGCCATACCGGGCAGTCACGGCAGTTCATGCTGGAATGTTCAGCGTAAACGCCTAGAGTGGGGTTCATAGGGGAATTGTGGATGTAGAAATTTCTGTTTTATTTAAATATATAGTTTTTTATTATTTTTGACCAAATTCTTGGCAAAAAAAGAGTAAAGAAAAAAGGTAAAAAGAAGCAAACTGGGAGGCAGCGGCGTAAGTGGCGGCGTCAGCGTCGGCGGAGCACTATAAAAAGTGGGGGAAGCTTCATTTGTTACATTGTGTTCTGAGCATAAGCAACTAAAAGAGAATAAGCGTAAACTTCAAAACCTAGCATAAGCGTAAACCTAAACATCAGCGTAGATGCCAACTAAACCCCAGTGTAGATGCCGAGCATAGAAGGTCAAGCGTAGGCGTACAGAGTTTCAACCCTCAGCATAGGCTATCAATCGTAGCGTAGATGCTGAGATGGGTAAGAGCAAGGAGGTGGAAGGGTAGGGGAGGAAGAGTCTTGACTTGACCTTCGCAGAGGAGAGCGAAGCCATGCTGCAGTGCCTGCCCCGGCCAAAGATTCAATCATGGCCTGGAACATCACATAGGTAGGCTTTGATCCTATCTCTGTTAGTTATTTTCACTTGTGCGTGCTTCGTAGCGTAGATAGTCTCGTAGAGGGTTTTGGCGTATATGCCAAGTGTAAAGTTTAGTGTAGAGACATCGGCGTATACGCTAAGCATAAATTCACAACGTAAGTTAGGTTAGCGTAGACTATCATAGCATAATCTATTTTCAGTTGACAGCATAATCACTTTTTCTTGCACGAAGCGTAGAAGGTTGTATCAGCGTACGGCATGGTAAGTTTTCTATGCACGAAGTTCTATTTTGTCAGCGTAATCTTTCTGTTTTATCAATGTAGAGTTTCTATTTTATCAGCGTAGACAATTTACGCTGTGACAGCGTATACGCTAATGGTTTCTTCAGCGTATAGATTGAGCGTAAGAGGTTAGCTCTTTTCCAGCATGTTGCAGCGTAGACTTACTTTTGTGTAAACTATTTTTCGGCGTAAACTCTGTTCAGTGTCTTAGCGTAGACTATTTATGCTGGCCACTTCTGTGGTGTATACGCTGAAGGTTTCTTTAGCATATATGCTGAGTGTAAGAGGTTCATTTGATAGCGTAAACAATTAGTTGTTAGCGTATAAGCTAGGTTAGGTAGCGTATACACCGGGTGTAACTAAATTTTGATAGCATATACGCTAGGTTTAGTAGTGTATACGCCAAGCGTAAACAAATTTTGGTAGTGTCTACACTAAGTTTAGCAGTGTATATGCCGAGCGTAAATGATCAGAAAATTTTTCTAAGTGTCAGTCTACGATGTGAACCTTTGTTTTTCACGTTGTGTTGATGCATGGCTGAGTTTACGTTGGTACTCTGGTTGTTTTCAGGGACACCAAGCCTTTTCTCCTCATGGTTGAGCTTGTTGGGGTGTTAACATGGTTTGGCCCCATGGAGGTGGATGAGCCTACCCCAGACCTAACCGTGGACCACAACCAGGTTTGGTTCAGAGAAGGCGCATCTGAATTCCTGTCGTTCATACTGGACAATTTTGAAGTAGTTATCTGGTCACACCTAAATGAACTGGTGGCGTGGAGCATAGTTGAGGCAATGCTGGCAAGAGCTGCGGAGGGTTTCATTATCTTCATGGAAGACATCGACGAGGGGCAGCTTACGAATGAGGACGGTTCTTCCCACAGACCTAGGTCCACACGCCCGTTAGTGTGCATATGGGCCCGATTACCGCAAGGGTAGGACTACCTTGACAACACCCTATTTCTAGCTGTGCGTGTGCACACACTATTCCAAAATCCTCTTGGCACAGTATATCGAGTAGGTAGGTAAGACCATTCAAGTCTGTTGCTTCTTTTCGTCATTTCTCCTTTGCCTCAGTTTTGACATCCGTTCGTTTATAGGCCTAAAGTTAATGCGGACGGAATATGTGTCGAGGATGATGGGCTTGCCTTAGCTCGTACCACTCTAGAGGCCTTTATGGCAGGTCCCACCCTTCATAAAGCTGTATTAGGTCTAATGAAGGGGGATATTATCTATTTTCATCAACGATTCTCTAGAGCGTTGGCAATGTCCCAAGTTCGCGGATGGCTGGATAAAGATTGGTTGGACCAGGGGCCAGTTTTCCCTCATGACTCTAGTTTAGGCAACACATCCAAGTCTACTATGGGAGGTAAATGACAACCCTTCCTAGATGTGTTAACATGTTTTAACTACCAAGAGTTATATTGATACGACAATCCCAAATTATACTTGCAGTTGATGTACCTCCTGGCAGGGATCCTGTTACAACTGGGCGAACTAAGACAACACTATCAATGAAGTTCAGGGAGGTGACTGAGGCTCAGAAATGGTTGTGTAACCATGCCTCGCCATCTATTGTTCATTACATGGACAATGCCGGCCTTATGGAGCTCTTCATGACCCGAAGTCCTGATGTATCAATAGGGGAAATGATTGGGATCGTGGATTCTTTTAATGAGCCTGTCTCCTACTACAGCACCCAGATTAAGGGTGTTAAGGTAGTTTTCCATCTATCACTAGAGTTCTTTTCAAACTTATTTGGGGTACCGGCAAATGGCATAAGTGTAGTTTTAGACGAGGCTCATAAAGAGCTCCAAATGGTGCATGAATTGGAGGACTGGCTAGGCCTGGCCAAGGGTGCAAAGGGGTTCCTGATGTAGGGGAAAGCAAAGGTTAAGAAGGTAAATGAATTATACCCCCTGTTTAGATCGCGGGTGTTCCCCAAAACCCTTTCTCAGGTACGGAGTCTTGGGGTTGAGGCTCCACGCGTCATGCGAACAATCCTGGAAACTGGCATGCTCTATAACTGGGCTGAATTTTTGTTTTCTAGCTTGCACAAGGAGATAGTGCGATTGCATTTGAATGTTGAGGCACAATCCCACTTCACCTTTGCTTTCTTTGCCAGTTACCTTTGTCGCTTTGCCAAGTTTCTGGTAGTCCATGTGGACAACAAGTTTGTTCTACAGGATCAGGGTCAAATATCCTGCCCATGGATCAACCACCTGTTCGAAACAACTAAATCCCAAGATGGTCCCAAGGGCATCGACGAGTCTATGTCTATTACGACTGGGGGATCGTTGGGTACCTCCATTCATACTCACAATAGTTTGGGGTTAGAGCCACATGATGTGCCCCTCACTGCAAGGAGAGGTGAGCGGGTTATTAAAGAAACCGTTGGCCAAGCCAAAACAAAGTTGAAGAGACATGAACACCAAACTGGAAAGGCTTCTAATGTGAGGGAGCCATGAGTAAAGTGCAAAAGATTCAAGATGCCTGGTATGTAGACTTCGCTAGCTTATTGTTTTATTATTTTTTTTTTGCTCATAATTTTTTCTTCGATCACTTACATGTCACTGATGTCTTTGGCTTGATTTGAAAAGTGAGGAAGCAGGTGTTAGAAACCATTATTAAGGAGGAGACCAACATGGAGCGGAATAATAAAGAGGAAGATGTGGAAAAGGATCAGGGAGGAGGAATAGAGAAGCTAAAGGGAGACACCAAAGAGGCTGAGCCATTGGATGACCAAGGTGGTTTCGAACAAATGTTCCGTAGCTTTCTTCAAGGAGGTCTGGACATAGGGGATCCTCCAGAAGGTGACGAGGAGTGTGGTATGTTTTCTATTTATCTTATTTCAACTTGCCCTGTTAGTTGTCATTTCTATGGTATTTTATTTTTATATTTTTATTTTTCTCAGATGAAGGGAGCGAAACCAGGACGGTGCGCTTGGATGTACCTATGAAGATAGTTCCCCCTAAGAGGACCGCTAAGGTTAGTTCATCCCACACCCATGAGCCATTTACTTGGATGGAAATGCCAAGTAAGATGGATTTTGTGGCTGGGATCGCAGAAGAAGTTGTCAAACGGATTCAGGAGGTCAACCCCGAAATAGGTATAATGTTTTCAAATGGTTTGCCATTTTAGATCATCACACCCTATTTCTATTGTCTTAACGTTTGATCTTTTCGTACGCATAGGTGCCAAGTTGAAGTGGGATCCTTCCGAGGTAATAAGCATCGATAGTTTGCCTACACTACCCCCAGAAGTGGAACAAGTAGCAAGGCTGATTTATAATGAGGTGGCAGAAAGCCTTGTCCATAATGCCAAGTCGGTGTGGACCTGTAGGCGATCCATCAAACAACTATGGTTGTAGATCCAGACAAAGGAGAAGGAAGTCTCTAAGTTATCAGTCGAACGCGACGATCTCAAAGCTCGTTATGAATTTACTTCGGCCCGATTAGCGGGTGATAGTTCTTGGCGAACGTCCGAGATTACGTACAATAGATATTGGACCTTGTTAAATCACCATGCATCGCTAACTCAAAGGTTCGCGGAACGTAAAGCCCAGATAGACCTATCGAATCTGAAGTGCCAGGATCAGAAGGCATTTGCCTCCAAGGTTGTGTAAGTGGAGCCAAGACGAGAAGAATCATAAGCACCACTATAAAAAATCATTGAAAGAAGTTTCCATAGAGAAACAACAACTTGAGATGTTCGTAGAGGGCTTGGGCTTACGTTCTGCATTCGATACTTTTGCGGAGAACACCATAGTTGAGATGGAATCTCCTAAGAGGGTTATTACCACTACTTCTGGGGAAGTTACTGTGGGTGAATTTCCTCTAAAACGTCCTGTCTGGTCAGCTGTTGATAAGGGAAGGGCCTTGGCAAACATCAACCTAGGCCTTGGTGAGACGGATTGGGCTAGTGTTTCGGAGGAGGAAATCCTTCGTCGATTGGAGTTTGGTTTGGGGAGATCTCCTATGGTAAGCATCTTATCATTATGAAATTGATTTGCTGACTAATGTTTAAAATTTTGACACTCTCTTGTTCTTATATTGGTTGTCTCATTTTGTATTTTTAGGATGAAGGTGGTGATGATGCCCAAGAAGCTGGCCCCAGTGGAGCAGGGGCCCCTGACACTGGTGGATCTAAAGGGGACGATCCTCCCATCCCAAATGCTTAGTTAGTTTTTCTTTAGTTTTTCCTTTTAGAACTATGCTGACTCAAATTGATACGGGAATTGTAACTTTAAAATTTTGAGATGGACTAAAACAGTTGACACTTATAATTGTACAACAATGCATGTATACAATGTTTTTGTTGATTTTGAGCTTGATTGCGCACGCGACACGGCAATGTAAAATATTTTGGCTTCATATATATATATATATATATATATATATTTTAAGTGTAATGTGTGGATGTAATTATAAATTGTAATGGTAAACGAAAGAGGCAAACATGGTGCAAGCGTGTGATCTAGTTTAAGGCCATTTCGGGCCACATGCGTAGTTTAAGGCCATTTCAGGCCCAATGCGTAAACAAGTAACATTTCGGATAACATGGGTGGGTTTTTCGGTTGACCGACCATTTCTGATTGTGGCTAGTTTTAAGTCATTGCAGACATGATAATTTAATGTCATTTCGGACAAGGAGTGTAGTTTAATGTTTTTGGTTTGTTTTTTGATGTTGTAGTTTAACGTCACTTCGGACGAGTTGTAGTTTAACATCGTTTCGAACATGGTGTGATGGTATTATTTTAGGGATTTTTTAATTTTTTTCTTTTTAATGTTAGGCGATGTGTCAACGGGTATGATTTTGTATTCAACATCCCGTTCGCTGATTATGTTGAATGGTAATTCAGCCCAAGGGACGTCTGATGGAATGGCTTCTGTGTCAGTGTTTTTAGATGTTTCAGTATTTGTGGCGAGTTCTGTGTTAGTTTCTAATTGAGAAGATGTATGTACAATGTCAAGTGCAGGCATTTCTGTTTTAGGTGGATTTGGATTACTGCCCACCGGTTGTTTTTTGTTTATGTCGTTTCGGCTAGGCTTTTCGAGTTCAACCTCTAAGCCTTTGTCCATGTCCATGTGTGATGAAACAATAGGTGTAGCCACTTCCCCATGTATGATGATTTCACTGCCCTCATAAGGTAGGTGAACTTCTTGATGTATAGGGGAGGAGACTGCTTTCAATTGGACCAACCAGGGTCTTCCTAATATTAGGTTGAACCCTGGCATTTCATCGACCACCACGAAGTTGACAGATGTGGGAAACTAGTCCCCCGCTATGAAGTCTAAGGTTATTATGCCTTTCACCATCATGCGTGACCCGCTAAACGATTTTAAACATGTAGTTGCAGTCGATTTGATTGACTCCGTTAGTCCTAGTTGTTCAATGATGGGGTATGGTACCACGTTCGTAGCAGCTCCATCATCTACGTGGACCCTATGTATCTTGAACTGGTTTATGCGTATTGTTATGAACATGGGGGCTATTGTCACCTCCCCTGTTTTCTTATCCACTTTAATGTTATCATTATGGAAGCTTAGTGGTTTGGACGTTGACCCTTGGGGCAAGTACATTACCGCATGAATGGATGGTTCATTCGGGGGCAAGTTCTTGCTTACTGGGATCGACATTAACATGCATACCAAGGTTTCACGATGTGTTTGGGATGTAAGGATCAAGTCATACAAGCTTAGCGAAGTGTTCTTCTACTTGAGTGCTTGTGTAACTTGTGTTAAAGCCGTTGCCAAGTCTCTACTGCTGGGGGTGTTTGTATCAGTTGTGACTGGGTCCATTGGCCCCAGCAGTTTTATTTCACACTTTGTTGGCCCGTTGTTTTTTCTCAGAGCTGTTGTTTTATATGTATCATGTTTTTTGGAGGGTTCACCCTCATTTCCTACGTTTGGTTGACTATTGGGTTGTGTCATGGGTACGGCGTTAAGTGGAGTGGGTTTAGGTGGCCCTACAGCTAACTGTTGACGCTTCTTCTCCAAGAGTTCACACGTAAGCGTATCTACTAAGCGTTCTCGCATGTGGCATGGAGGTGGAGCTAGTCTTGGAGCTTCAGGTTGCCCTAGGATTCACACCACATAAGGAGGGAGGTGGGTTTGTGGTTGTACAGTCGAATGTGATTGAGCAGAAGGTTGGCCAAGCATCCTAATGACATAGGGGCTAGGTCTGCCTTGTGTTTGTGAGGTGGAGGCTTGGTAATCATTAAGGCTTGCGAGTGTCCTAACAACATATGGGGTTTGTGTAGGTGGAGGTTGGACTTCTACTGTTGCAATTGTGGGAGGTACTCAGACTACGAAAGGGGCAGGCCGAGCAGGAGGGGTTGATAGGTTCGAGGTAGTGACAGCAGGAGGTATGCGCACTACATATGATTTTTGCGGGGCGGGTGATGGTTGAGGCGTGGATGCGGATGGAGTATGAGGAACATGGACTATGAAAGGCTTGTTAGGTGTTTGTTGTTTATATTCAGGGTAGACAGTGTTAATGTTGGATGTCTCGAGTTAATCATCAAAGCAGATTGTGTTGATAACGTACAACACCTCTTTGGTGTTTAGAGGGTCTTTATACACCCCCATAGCCTGGTTTTCTGGTTGGATCGCCTTGGCCTCATCAAAGGTGATTTGGCCTTTGTCGATCATTCGTTGTATGTCCTATTTCAGTGTGAAACAGTAATTCGTGCCATGCCCATTGCGCTAATGATAATCATAGAAGCGATCCATTCTAAAACCTTTGGGCACTGGAGGCTCATTTGGCATTGCTAGGCTTGCGTTCTGAACAAGTTGACAGAACTGATCGTGTCTCTAGATGGCCGCGGGGGATAACTGTTTATGTTTCATTAATCACGCTTTCAGTAGTTGATCAAATAGCTGGGATGGCTTCATAGGCAGTGGCGTATATTGAGAAGGCTCTTTCCTATGAAAATTTCTCGTACGGTTTTGTGTTGGGTTCTACGATGATGATGATTCTGGTGTAGTCACGGGAGTAGGCCTAGTATAGTTAGTAGGGGCTATTGGTGGCTTGTTTGGTTGTTGCGTTTCCGCTATTTCCGCTATGGTTTCTTTAGCCTTTTCATTGTCCTTTTTATTATGTTAATTTTTGAAGGCTAAGTATCCAGGGTCATGGCTGTTTTGAGCCACCTCTTTTATATTTTTGATTTGCACAAAGGCTTGGTTAAGATTACGCGCATTAAGATGGTAAAATTTAGATTTGAAGAAGTCATTAATAGCCCCATTTAGAATTGTGAGCAGATATGTTTGTGAAATTGGCTCATGTAGCTCATTGAGAGTGGTGCTCCACCTCTGGATAAATTTTTGCACAGGTTCGAGCAGTGCTTGTTAACCTGTATAAGGTTGTCCAATGTTGCCTCAAGTTTTGAGCGGATATATTTGAACCTGGTCATGAACTAATGTAATAACTCTTCCAAGGAAACTATAGAATTCCTCGGCAAGGCCCGGTACCAATCGAGTGCTCTCCCTATGAGAGACATGGGGAACACTCGCAAAATGGCATGGGGCCATGCCTGGAGTAACGTGCATTCTAACCTGAACATTATGAGATGTGCATTGGGGTCCATTTTCCCATTATATTTAGTTAATGTTGGCAACAAAATGCCTTTGGGCAAGGTTAGAGGTGGGACGGAAGGGCTGATGGGGTCATCGTGGTAGAAGTCCACTACCTTCAACTCTCCGTCGGTAGTTGTTTTGAGGTGCTTTACCTCGTCAGTTAGTTCTTGCATTAATTTTTTGGTGTCTGCCTAGTCTTGAGCACTCAGTGACATGGCAGCTTGAGGTTGTGGTATATTGTACAGGTTAGAGTGTTGGATGGTGGATTGAAAGGCTGAAAGCTGTGCGGTCGGCGGTTGTGCTTGTGGCACGTTTATAGTGGGTGGCACTAGGGATGACACATTGTAAACAAGGGGTTGTTGTTGCTACGGTTGTGGCTGTACTTGGGGAATGTTAGCTGGTGGAATCATATGGGGTGGCACGTGGTGGTGAGAGGGTTGATATGATGGCATACCCTTCACTACCCATTGTCCAGCTACATCTTGTGGAGGAATCCCCTGTTGGGTTACAGCGGTGGAAGGGGCCCTGTGCATTTGGATGTGGGGGATGTAGTTGGCAGACGTGGATGATGGTATCACATGTGGCATACCTATCACTCAAGGCATGAAGGTTGCTCCCATGTTATTGTGTGGGGGTGGTGCTTGTGATGACGGGCCGGCTACTACAGTGGGGATGATAGTGAGAGGGAGTGTGCTGAATTGTGGTTTAGTTACTGGAGGAACATGAACTAGTGTAGATGTTTCTGGTGGAGGTGCTTGTGCCTGGGTGAATTGGAGGGGTTGGAGGGGCATGAATTCCCTTGTGCCTGGATGAAACATGGGGTTAATATGGGTTTGTGGATTGAGGGTGTGATAGGAGTCTTCGTGCTTGGATTGGGCAGCAAACTCGTCCTCCTCTTCCAGTTGGAAATCCACTGCAGGTTGATCCAATGACTGGCTCCTTTGTAGGAGGAGTCGTGTAACGAGCTCTGAGTACTATTCTAGAACAGGGATTATATCATATGGGGAATGGATGAACTCATGTCCCCCCTGTAGAAGAGTTCATACTGCCTCTTTCCCTCCATTTCGGCTCGATCTACTGCCAGACCAGCGTGTATCTTCACACATATGAAGTTGTACTGGTCTTGGGTTATAATGTTAGAGGTTGGATTCCTCCCTTACAACGTTAGGGACCAGCGGGGCCCTGCTATGGGTTGTGTTGAGGGCTGTTGGATGGCCATGGTGCCCACGACGTCGGTGGCTTGATCGGTTGCAGCGGTGGTATTTACGGGGTTCATGATGACCTGTTGATGGTATGACACAGTGTAGAGGTGTGAAATTAGTGTACTTAGTACAGTGTAAACTTAGCTGGTAACGTGCAACGTATATGCTTCAATGTCCAGCGTATAACGTCAGCGTAGACAACATACAGGGATGGAGTGTATAGGGTCAGCGTAAACAAGTCTACAGCGTAAGGAGTGCAGTGTATACGCTAGACAACATATACAGTGTTAGGATTACAGCGTATGAAGTGTGGTATAAATGAACAGTAGCATAAAAAGAATCTCAGAGAAAGTATGCACCGTAGACAAAATCTACGATGTAAAAAGCGTAGCGTGAATGGACGGCAGCGTAGACAAGTCTACAGTGTAAAAATATGTGGTGTGAACTTTAATAGTTGTGTATAGCGTAGGTGAAATTTTTAGCGTAAGGTGTGTAGCGCATACTCCGCAGCGTAGAGCTAGGATTTCTGTGGACAGAGTCCATGTAGGGTTGACAGCGTAAACGCTGGAAGACTTATGGATGGAAGGGCTTGAATAGAATAGCGTAGACATTGGCTAGTTTTGCAAACGGTTTTAAACTGAATAGCGTAAATGCTGGGAACATTTCAGAAGCGGACTATGGTCAACGACATAAATGTTCAGCAGTGTATATGCTGCGAAGCTTGTAGGTAATGTTGTAGGTAGAGGCCCTCCTTCCAGTGCTACTTTCTGTACTGACCAAAATTGTCAGTTTCTGGAATGAACGAAGGTAGAGTACCTTTGGTGGTCCGCACACAGATCAGACAAGGATTTCCCTGAATGTACACCGAAGTGCTATACGCTGGGTTATACGTAAATGACGTAGCGGGCATAAACAGAGCGTAAACAGTGTAACTAATGCAAATAGAGTGTAAACATAAACAGGTGTAAACAGAATACGTACAATGATTAATGCAAAATGTAAATAATTATGGGAAGAAAATGTAACAATGGCATTACAGAATGAAAGTACAATGCACCGGTCAAACACAGTTGTCAGTGGAACACAAGGTGGATGAAAAACCCAGTGGGTGTAGGGATGATTGCGGTTGGTTCACATTGTAAGCACAAAGTAGAGGCTGTATGCTCAGCATACAAGGTTGTCCAACGTAAAAGGTTTTGTGCTCTGGTTCTCAGCGTCTCTGTTCTCTGGTATGCTCTGGGAATTTTTTGCCAACCTTTAGATTTCGTCAAAGATTGGGCTTTTATACAAGGTTTTGATGGTGGACTCGGGTTGGGAGACACGTGGCGCGTTGACTGGGTGTAAGAGCATAAAATTTACAAGTATACAATATGCTACATTTGTCAAGTGTATACGCTGTCTACAGCGAGCATAGACTATGGGTGTATACGCTAGAGGTGCTGGGTGTATGTGGACTTAGGCATAGATGTCACTGGCGTATACGCTGGGCGTATACATTGGTGGATGCTGGCGTATATGCTTATATGCTAGGCATATACGCTGATGGTTGCTGCCTTGTGTCAAATCTTGCTCTCCAGTGCTATTTTCATGCCGTCTTTGGAGGTTTCACGCTGGGCGTATGCATCTGTTGTACTTGCTGAGTGTACATGTGAGGTCATGTATGCTGGGCGTATACGCTGAGATTTGAGCGTATATGCTGGGAATGTACACTTGGGCATATACGCTGGGACTGGATACTTAGTTAAAATCAAGCATCAGATCTCCGATCTTGCCATGTTTGACACCAAATGTAGCTGTGGTCGTCTGGGGTTCCCAGGGACCCGCTTGGTGTTGGACAAGTACTAAGCTCAAAATTTTGTGGTGTTTCAATGTAGCCAATATTTTGCAAGACAACATTAAGGTCTTCACATGGTCATACAATGACATATCGGGTTTTGATATGAGGTTGATACAACACAACATTGTCCTAGACCCATGCATGAAGGCAGTCAAGTAGAAGGCTTTTAAGGTTAAGCCAAAAATTGCACTAGCTGTAAGGGATGAAATCACCAAGCTATACCAAGCTGGTTTCCTCTGTGCAGTTGATTATTCGGAATGGGTGTCCAACATCATTATGGTTTCCAAGAAAACGAGAGGAATATGAATCTATATAGACTTTCAGGATCTGAACAAAGCAACAATCAAAGATGATTTTTTACTTCCAAGCATCAATCAAGTCATCAACACTATGGCTAGTCATGCTCTTTTATCCTTCATGGATGGTTTCTCCGGCTACTACCAAATTCGCATCAACCCAGAGGATCAGCTAACAACAACCTTCATGACCCAATGGGGTACCTTTTATTACACCATGATGCCTTTTTGGCTTAAGAACACTGGAGCAACCTACCAGTGAGCCATGACCTACATCTTCAATGACTACATCCTAGAAATGCTAAATGACTACATGGATGATATAGCGGTCATGTCCAAAGAGACCATTGATCACCCACATGATCTAGGGGTAGTCCTCAAGTGTTGTTAAATGAATGATTTGTGCCTTAATCCTAAGAAGTCTATCTTCAGGGTGAGAACTAGGCCAGAATACGAGTGGACCTTGACAAAGTTAAGGCCATTGTCAACCTGGCACCTCCTTCAAATCTTAAGAAATTACGTAGTTTGCAAGATAGAGTATAGTTCATACGAAGGTTTATAGCAACATTAACTGACAAGTTACACCCCATGCAACATCTCCTAAAGAAATGGGTTAACTTTGAATGGACAACTCAATGTCAACAAGCATTCAATGACTTGAAGAAAGAACTTTTGCACCTCCCAATTGTGCATCCACCACAAAGGGACAAGGCTTTCTTCATCTACCTTGCCATCTCTGACACATCTATCGCAACACTATTATGTCAGAAATGAGACAACAGATCTGAGATAACAATGTATTATCTGTGTCATTCATTAATAGTGCATGAGGTGAAATACAGCAAGGTGGAGAGGAATTGCCTTGCCTTAGTATTTGTGTTAAAAAGTGGAGGAATTACCTATTTCATAGTACAATTAACATTATTTTCAAAAGCAACATACTCCAGGCTATCACTAACAACCTATATGAAAGTAGCAAGATAGCGTGATGGAAAGTAATAATTGCAGAATTCAACTTGCACTATGACAGCTAGTCATCGACAAAGGGCCAAGACATAGCAATGCAACTCACAGCCTCACCCAAGGATGACCAAGCAACCATAGATCCTGAATTCCTAGATAAGCATGTTAGCACCATCAACACCATCCCATCGCATCTAGAAGCTACTTTACACTTTGAAGACACCTTGACTATGTGGGGAGATAGTGTAGCTACCATCATTATGTTCCCCTTTGGGGAAATACACCTGTTTGCTTATCGTTTTATGTTCCCCTACACCAACAATGTGGCAAAGTACGAGGGGCTACTTAGAGGCCTCTCAACTACCCAAACACTACGCATACAACACTTGGTGATTCACAACTAGTTGTGAATCAAATCAACGAGGTCTATGCCTACAAAGCTATGCATATGCAACCCTATTGTGACCTAGCAAAAAGCCTACTCAAAAAATTTGCAACTACAAATGTG
This sequence comes from Gnetum montanum, assembly GCA_015680685.1. Lineage (NCBI taxonomy): Eukaryota > Viridiplantae > Streptophyta > Gnetopsida > Gnetales > Gnetaceae > Gnetum > Gnetum montanum. Next base: position 303,268 of record MNCI01025803.1, read on the forward strand.
CAACACGTGCCATGCAATGAGAACACCATAGTAGACACCTTAGCCACCCTTGTACTAAACGTTCCACCACACTCATTTGCAAGTTTGCTAACTTTGATTGTCAAATGTACTAAGCCTATCACTCAACTAGGGCATGTGGCCTCTATCAGTGCTGCGGATACCCAGGAGTGGTATGCCAACATTAAAGCCTACCTGCAACATGGTGAACCCCCAAGCAGATTAACATCTACCTAGAGAGATGCAATTCGCAAACGTGCTCGGCAATATATCCTCATGGAAAATGATGTCCTGTGCAAGCATTCATATGAAAGGATATTGTTGGCATGTGTGGGTAAAGAGTAGGTGCCAAAGGTGATTAATGAAGTACATGAGGGACTATGTGGTGGACACATAGCACCTAGGGCTATGGTTGCAAAAATCATATGCCTAGGGTACTACTGCCCCATATGGAGCGCGATTGCCTATCAAAGGTCAAGATGTGTGACACATGTCAGAGATATGAAAATCTCATACATGTCTCACCTATGGAGCTTCACCCAATGCAGATCACATGGCCTTTCTAGCGATGGGGACTAGACCTCATAGGACCTATCATGCCCAAGTCCTCTACAGGGCATAGCTTCATCATCACCACCACTAAGTATTTTACTAAGTGGGTGGAAGCTATTCCTCTTAGGAAGATGACATCCAAAAAGGTTTGCCATTTCATCTTGGATTACATCGTGACAAGGTTTGGGCTTCCAATGACTATTGTAACTAACAATGGATCACAATTTAGTAGTATAGAAACCTAAACCTTCTACAGCAATCTGGGCATCAGGTAATCATTATCCTTCCCATATTACCTACAGGTGAACAAGAAGGTGGAGGCTACAAATAAGACCATCATCAACTTGCTAAAGAGGATACTTAGCAGTAGCAAGAGGCAATGGCACAAGCAAATCCTCTATGTTCTATGGGCCTACAAGATGACATGTAGGACCACGATGAATAAGACTCCTTACAGTCTCATTTATGGATCTCAAGCTATGTTGCCTTTTGAGTTGCAGGTATCATCACTCTAGATGATCCTATCCAATGTCATGAGTGAAGCCTAGAACAATGAGTCAAGGATTATCGACCTCGACTTAATAGAGGAGGAGCACACGCAAGTGCTGAGTTGCATAGAGTGCTACTAGAGTAAGCAACAACAAAGACACCATGCAAACCTGCATCAATGGCTAGTACAAAAGGGAGTCCTTGTCCTCAAGGACATCCGTGAGCATGTGAGAAAATTCTCATCCAACTGGGAAGGCCCATACATGGTCACTAAAGGCTTTGGGAATAGAACCTTCAAGCTAGTGGACATGGACAACAACGAGTTCGCCAACCTAGTGAATCACTTGTACCTCAAGTCATACTAGGACTAAGCGCATGAAGCAGAAGGGAAAATGTCCGTTACAACACAAAACTGGCAAAGGTGAGTGAATGTCCACTACGATGTTAAACTGGCACAACTTCACCAATGTTTGCAATGACATAAAACTAGCATAGATTGTCTACTACGATGTAAAACTAGAACAGTTTGTCTGCTATGATGTAAAACTAGCACAAATTGTCCACTATGACATAAAACTAGCATAGCTCATCCACTATAATGCTAAACTAGCACACATGGTCTGTTGGGACCTTAAACTAGCACATACAATCTGCTGGGATCTTAAAATAGCACATTGTCTTCCAGGACCTTAAACTGGGTTCACGGCACATCCCCAGCATGCATCTTCACCAAGTACACATCAAGCAAGCCTACACAATTGCAACATGGGGTGGGATATTGCAGTTCCAAAATATAGTTGATGACACAATGAGAACACAATTTAGAACATATGCAATGTTGCCACTCTTGGCACCTTGCTGATCCCCCAAAGATGTTGTATGACATCTCATTGATCCCCCAAACCTACCATTGCCATGGTCCATCACCTTGATAGTAGTTTCTTGGTCAGTGCGTGCTACTAGAGTTCTAGCAGTATTGTGGCCTAGCCACAATATCATTACCCTCCAGCTCCCTGCAAGTGTCTAGGCTCAAAATAAGTTTAGCTATGTGGTAACTAATCCCATAGCTAAATTGAGAATCCATGCCTTTGGTAAGGATTCTAGAGCATCCGCACTCACGAAAACTCCCCACTTCCTCGATGCCTGCTTCTCCATGCTGATGCTGCCAACTGTTGGCCTTCTTGCTTCAGACATCATACACCAGCAATGATGTCCAAGAGCTTCAACAACATCTACAGCAAGCAAGACCTTGGCCCTCGCTTTGCATCATGGTTATTTCTTCTGGTTCGTTCTTTGTGTTTACAAGGTGTGTTTCGGTGAGGCATTGGTCGTAGGTGCATCTTGCTATGGTAGCAAATGCTATAGCATTGCAAAGTGATTGTCTTGACTACCTTTTCTACTTCAGAGTGCACACCATGCCTTACCTTCTAAGCTTATCCTCTTTACCTTACTTCTTACATTTGCAATTCCTACTCGCTCCCCTCTTTTACAAGCTTTTTCAAATGCCTATTAAGCCCTCCTATTTTCTCAACCATAAAGTCCATGACATGTGTGACATAGCTTACCACATGGGAAGCATTTGTAGGAAGGTTAACATCCCCACGCAGATGTAACACAACTCATCCTAGGAAAGAAACACCTACCCTACAAGAAGGTTGTTCACAAATGTAAACTAAAAAATAGCAAAAGGCAAAAGTGTAAGAGAGAAAAAACTCACGTGCCTAAAGAAAATGGCATGCAAGCTATTTCACAATCACCCTCCTCAAGCATTTCAATGAGAGGTCGAAGGTTAGCGAAAGTAAAGATGAAAACATGAACAACTCCCACATGAGCACTTTGATGAGGGACTTTGCTAAACCTCATCTTTACCCTTTTTCTGAACCTCCTTCCTCCCTGCTTAACCCTACCCTTCCCCCTTGCAAAAACCAATGTAGCACTCTCAAGAACAGCTAAGCAACGTTATGACAATCACTACATAAAAATGTTAGTGTTTTGTCTTCCATGGTGTTTCATATTCTTTGTCAACATCTCTCGAGTCCATCCTTGAAATGTTGACAAAGAGGGGCCAATGAAACACCCTAAATTTTCAAGGCATCCTTACTTCACCAGGCCATCACAATTTAGGAAGCGTCATGTCACTTCGGCAAGAAGTGGATGTTTCGTGTTTAGGCTGTGCAGTTTGGGAAATTCTCTATCTAGGTAATTCATCCAGTTGATAATCTACTCAAAATGATGTGGAGAGTTGTCAATGGTGCTCAAAATGCACAAAACAGTTTCACAGGTTTTCTAGTCGAAGAGTCCATTGTGCTATGCTATACCATATAGCGTAGCAGGCTTCAAGAGACAGTTGTTTAGATAGTCAACCATAAATTGTTGCAAGACAAGGTGCTACACTATGCCATGCTACACAGTGTAGCACAACATAGTGAGAGAGAGATGGGAAGGCTCAGCTTACTTAGTGATTTCCAATTTCACTAAGTTAGCACCTTTGGCCTTCGAAAATAGTTTCTTCACTGGACTCCAAGTTTTTCAGCAATGGCCCCTTCACTAGAAAGTAGCAAACTTAGCAAAAAGCAAGCCATGTCGGTTGCTACGCTATGCTACATAGCACAACACTGTGTAGCAACTCTACAGGAATAACAAAAGGCATCTTAAAGGGTAGGATCAGCAAGTTTTCAAGTGTCGTAGTGCAACAGGAAAAGGTCACAGGTCATTGACATCCTCGTTGTAAAGTCTAGGCTGCTATGCTATACTAGGCTATGTAGCGTAGAAAATATGCAATAAATAGATAGCATGCTTCAAGGGTTTCCAGCACATGTAGCAGGACAAAATGGAAGTTTTTGCTTCAAATTGGTGGCTACGCTATGATACGATGCATAGTGTAGCATGGCATAGCAAGTTGCTATGCTACGCTACAAAGCACATCACAATGTAGTAGATAGTTATGCCACATCAATGCACTTCACCTAATTGCACCATTGCATATGTCTCCAAGCTCTGATGATGTAATTATAGTGTGGCAGGTTTGCAATTACATCATGGCAGGCTCATCCAATGGACATGCACGTCCAACGGTCACATACGCCTATCCAGTACAGACAAGTCAACACAGGCCCAAGGCACGTGGCGTACAAACTACATCTTTCACATGTCCTTGGTCCTTTAAATACCCCAATGAGCAATGCTTGGATGATTATTTTTGGTCGGCTGGCTGTCGAACTAGTTGGAAAGCAAGCAAGAAAGTTAGTGTTGTATTCCTAAGCATTATAAACACCTTGTTTGACACTGTAAATAGTTGGCACTCCCATTTGGCATTTTTTTCTACTCTTTCTTGTTATTCTCATAGCATTTTGCATTATTGGCCCCCAAATCTGCATTCAAGCATACAGTTGCTTTGCTCAAAATTTCTTGGTTACCCTTGGGATCCCTACACCCCTCAGTGTTAAGCAACTAATTGTATCCACATTGACAGAGTGAAGCCATGTTCTTGAAGTGGTGCATTTTTCTAACTGCAATTTACCTTGTTTTCTTACTTATCATTGCATTTTTACATTGTTTTCTATTGAAACACCTCAAAAAAAATTTGAAATCATTCTTGCTTCACTAGGCCTTGCAATTCATGGAAACACAACAGTTCTTCAAGAGGAGAACGCTCCGAATCTGAGCTAGCTAGTTCATAAAATTTTCTACGTTAGGTGTAAACAAGCCCTATAGGTCATCCTACCTGTCCACCTAAGTAGCCTACCCAGCTGATAGCCTACTCAAAAATGATGCATGGAGTTAGCAGCAGCATTTTGGATGCACAAAATAGTTTGATAAGTTTTCTAAATCAAGAAGTCTACCACGCTTTAGAAGACGATTGCAGAATGGAGCGCTACGCTACACTCTGCCACGTGATGTAGCGTAGCATGGCAATAGCTTCACAGCCAGTTCCCGACATCCAATTTCAAGGCATTCAATAATGTCCCTTTATATTAGGAAGTGGCAGACCATGTCTATTGCTATCCTATGCTGAGCTACAAGGTGTAGCGAGGCATAGAAATCCTGCAGAAGACACAGAAGGCAGCTCAAATGGTAGAATCAACAAAGTTCGAAAGTCTTGCATTGTAGGAAGTAAAGTTTGCAAATCAGCAAATTTTTCGTGACTACGTAGCTGGTTGCTACACTACGTAGCGTAGCATAGCATAGCAAGCATGCAACATACATATGGTGGAACGCATGACAAGGTGCTACGCTATGCCAAGCATGCTACACTACAAAGCACAGCAAGGCATGCAGGTGGTGGTGCGACATCAATACACTTCACCTAATTGGACCATTGGTGTGCATATCCAGACACCAATGGCACAATTACGGCATGGCAGGCTCCTAGTTATGGCATAGCAAGTTCACACTACAATAGTCTTACAGGTCCAATGGTCATACATGGCATGTGTGGTGCCAGCAAGTCAACATGGGCCCAAGGCACATGGTGTCCAAATTTCCCCTTTCATATTCCCTTGATCCTATAAATACCCCGACAAATAACATTCAAAGGTTCAATCTAGAATTTTTTAGAAGCAGCATTGAAAAAGTGAGGAATTCTCCCCGATTCCTTGACTTTTCCTCTAGCATTCAAATTCTCTCTCCTACACATTGTAATATCAAGTGCTATAATCCTTCTGTTCGAAGCTAGAAAGAGTTAGCTTGTTCAGCAGGAATTCTGATCCACTCCTTTTCTATTACCTTTGTAGAATTCTTGTATTGTCAGTGCCTAAAGCTGTGCCCAAGTTCACAATCTATTTTTCTCCACATGTCTTGGTCACTCTCGAGATCTCTGCATCTCATCACATTGTGCAACTGAATGTATCCACCTCGACAAAGAAAACTTGTAGCTTCGGAGCAGTGCATGTTTCTAACTACATTTTACTTTTTCTACTTTATAGCATTGTACACTATTGTTTCTGCTTTATTTACTTTCAAGCATTAGATCGTATTTTCGTTCCCGCTTTCAAAACCATATGTTGCAAAAGGCTATATAGATGTCGATTAAGTCCCTATCTGATTGACAAGACCATTCATGGTGCCCTGTATCCACACACACCCAGCACGACCCTCGCATCGGTACAGGGTCGAAATTGTCATGCTTGTTGACCCCTCAGTGTTTTCTAGCCGCTGACATTTTTGGTTGCTACAGTTTTCTGGTGCTAGAAGCAGGGCCTTTTGGTGCCTTTTCTGCGTGTCATGGTAGTTTTGTGAGCCTTTTGCACCCTGATACACATAAGCATAAACGTGACACCCTTTTGAGGTTGTTTGTGCTTTGTGCGGTGTAGATTAGTTACCTCAACAATTCCTCAAGAGCCCTATAGAACACAAGGCCTCTGATTGCTAGCTAACTAGCTCATTTTACAATACTCTTGCATGCATTTTGTACCCGATCTCGCGTGGTATAGAGTGGTCACTTCAACGATCCCTCTAGGATCCTACAAGATGCAAAGCCTTTGATTGCTAGTTAGCTTGCCTATCCTATGGTAGTCCTGGCTACATTCTATACCCCAGCTCACATAGTATAGGTCGGTCACTTTGACGGTTCATCTAGAACCCTATAAGACATAAAGCCTTCTTAGTTTCCAATTAACTAAACTCATCTTACGGTAGTCTTGCACACGTTTTGCACCATCTTGAAACACTGTGAAAAATTCAAGACCTCGATGGTCTGGCAAAATCTTAAAGCTTAAGCAAGGATCTATAGCATGCTGCACATCTTAGCAATTTTATTTTTCGGCTAAGGGCCTATTACGCTACATTACATAGTGTAGTGTAATAAACCCTAGAAAGACTAGTTAGAAACAAGGGAAGCACGACGGCAACACTTCGCTATTTTTTGCAGGTTCACTATTTTACACTAAATTACGCTATGCAGTGTAATGTAGCATGACGTAGCGTAATACAAGTAATGATAGAGATAATGCAATCTAGGCATTAGCAGTTCATATGTCACAATATGCTCTCTAGCATATTACAGTGTAACCAAAGAACAGTTTGTTGCCAAACCTCCAGAAAGCGTAGATTATGATGCATTACGCTTTAGAGCATAATGAAGCGTGGCATCATAAGCTTCAAACACAAACACATCAAGTTAATGGTATTTTGTAGGTTAAGGACACGCATCATATAAACCGCATTTTTCTCCTGACCCTAGCCTTATAAATACTCTAGTTGACAAGGATCAAGGGGTTGGCAAAAAATTTCTCTCGATTGGAAAATTTTCTCCATGAGAAATTTTCTTTCATTGACAATTGTTGACAGCTTTTGGAAAATATTGACAAGAGAACAAAAGAAGATTAGATATCATAAGAACATTGATGGTGATTGGTAAGAATCTTTGATCAGAAATAGCCAATTAATGGATATTCTACTTTGGGTTTGACTCCCTTGCGCCCAAATTGGCTAGAACAAGGTAGATCAATCTTTGCTTGTTTCATCTTTAAATAGATTTCTTGTTGTCAGCATGTGCTTCATCTAAACCTAAGTTCACCTGCAATCATTGTATCCAACATACTTTTTTTATAAGTTAAATCTAAAATCTTAGGATTACACACTCTCTAAATCCAATTTCTTACGTCCTATCTATACAGATTTTGCAATCGCTTTGAATTGTTTACATCACTTTCAATTACCTTCAAGATTAACGATATTATATCTCCTCATTGGGATCACCCTTTTTCCATTTAATTATTACAAAATTTTACTGATTAAGTAAGTCCCTGTCTGATTGACAAGACTGTTCAGGCCACCTCAGATTTGTCTTCTCTAGCACAGACCTCGCACGGATCTGGGGTTGGAACTTTGTACACAGGACTCCGCTCAGTATTTCCAGTGATCGACGTTTTCCATTGTTACACCTATCGCACACTAGTGTAAACATGACACCAATTTGTGGTTGTTTACGCCTTGTTTGGTGCAATTCGGTCACCTCGACAATTCCTTTGGAATCTGGCAAGACGCAAAGCCTTCTTATTTCTTTCTTCTTGTTTGCTATTTTCTGGTTTCCTTGTTCATTTGCATTCTTTTGCATAAATTTTGTGCTTTTTTGCATAACTACTTTCTTAGCAATGGATTTTTCTACTATTTCTCCCAATGCCTTCAACATGGATGTTCCCTTCAATGTTGAAGACCCCATCATGGTTCAAGGCACTACTAGTGCCGAACAACCACTAAATCTTATTCTAGAAGCATTCTAATCTCTCAGAATCCAAAACCTAGGACTTAAGGGATTGGGCTAGCAACATGAGCATTACAATTTCCTTTGTGAAAAGGTGTAAGAAAATCTTCCCTTGGATGTACACGAACTCAAAGATAAATGTAGCTTCGAGTTCACTTATTGCAACAGGAAGAATTTCGTTCCTACTCCCACCATTTCTTTACCTTTAACATAAGCATACCAAAGGCTTCTAGACCACCTAAGAAAGTTGGCCAAGCTTTAGGAGCAATAGGACATAGCATCCAACCAAAATGACACTTTCCTGGACGGGCTGGATGAACTCGATTCCCAATTGGATGAGGGAGGTCCAACCGGCCCCGCTCCTATCCCTCCTACCTAGTCCTTCTAGGCCAAGCCATCGTCTTTTACCATTCCCTTTGTAATTATGCCTACGCTTCTGCAACCCATAATTATGGCTGCTATGTGTAGCCATGCCAATCCTGTAGGGTTTCAACACCCTATTTCACCTGTAGCTGCTATCCCTTTTCCAGCTATTCAACAGTCTATTCCTATAGCACATCATATGCCAATCGTGGCTACCCTACCACATGTTCATACCATGCCTATTCCACAAGCATACAAAACTTTTGTTTCAATGCCTACATTCACGTTCATTCCACCCACTATAGCAAGCCCTGGCCCATCCACATGGTGGGCCCCATTTACTTCTTTCCCTACCCTGCAACCTATTGGCGACTGTTTGGGATGCGACTAGTGTCCTCGAACAGGATTTAGGTGCCTACTGGTCTCTGGCAACATCAAGGCCCAGATACCTCCAAATAAACTTAGTACTTAATGTGAGTATGTGTATGTGCTATTGCAGCATGCGGTTGTGTGAAATGTAATGATTGCGTTGTGAGTAAACTACAAATGACTTACTTTAAAGAGATTCAGCCAACTTTACCAAAGTACTGTGAGTTGTTGAAAGTTTCCTATTTTTTCCAACTGCCTAGTGTACGTGGTCCTTATAATACCTACTTGTAACAAATAAAATTTTGCAAAAACATTTGAGCACAACTCTGCAATCTACTCCTAATTTTCCCCAGAGAAAGAGATAATTCCACAAGAAAACTAGAAATAGAGCGAGATTCAATGGAAATAAGCAGAAAAGAAAAGAAAGTAGATTTGTGTAGACCTCAAATATTTAAACCAGGTAAAATGACACAAGTAAACACTTTGCAATAAAGCTATCCCAAATTCAATATCTATGAATTGTTCAAACTTCCAAGGCTCAAACAAGCAATTTCTTCAAGACAATCCTACTATGCTACCAAAAATTGCTGCGTAAACTACCACGTATGAGACTCCATTTTGACTAGATAATAGATGTCAACGATTGCATTCAAACAGAACCTTTAAAAGACTTGACAATTTCTGATTGAAATACCACGGGAATTCACTTTAAAGATAAAAAGAAGCTATTCTGGTCCCATCAAAATACCAAAGATTTTCTGAACCCTCTCGACTACTGAATTGTTCAACGGCGTGACTACAAACAGAGGCTCTCTTACAACAATCCCAATAGCAGTTCCCACACGTTGCACAATAACGAAATTTACTACTAAAATGCTCTTAAGGCTTTTAAACACAAGCGCTTCTATGGCAAAATTTTAATAGAAATTTCTATTGGGCAACAAGAACAGTAAGAGCAATCTAAAAATCCCAAAATTACTTGCCAAGGACGATACTATCTAAACCACTAGCTAAACAATTTAGACAAAACAAAAAATGAAATGCATAACTCACAGGACCATGACAAAGAGGCTAAAATATTTCCTTTAGCAAGCCATCTTACAAGCAAATCATCTTTACAAATCTTCTTTACAAATGCTCTTCTCAAGACCCCGAGGTGTCTTCAGCTGAGAGCCTAAGTGCTAACTAGTAGCCTTCAAAGTGTGAAGTATGAGACCTCCCAAAAGTCTCTTCTCCAAATTATCCTTCAAAATTCTCCCCTTAGAATTAAGATTCCAAATTTTGAGCTCCTCCCATTCCCCTTTTTCCTCCTTGACCCCTGAAGCCTTTTTATAGGGTTCAAAGGTAGGTAGGGAAGTTACATATTTAAAAATATCTCACCTAACTTCTCTCCCAAGTAACTTGGCCAACCAATTAGAAGATGACTTGCCCAACAAGTTAGGAAATTACTTGCCCAACAAGTTAGGAGCAAGTTAGGAAGTTATACATTGAATTAGGAGAAATTTATGCTAACATTAATACTTATATTAAATGTAATGTGATATTACAAAAAAATATTTTAAAAACTTTAACATCAATATTGCAAATATTTTTATAGGTAGCAACTTATATATAATAATGTTTTAAAATTATATTTTTTGACTTGGGATAATTAAAGGTAAGTTTTCTAAAACAGGGCTTCACACTATATGTACTTCATTAATGGTTATTATATCTATATATATGTATATATGTAGATTAATTTGTTAGATATTTTAATCACCAGTGCTTTTGTAAAGTTATATATGAGTGTTAGTAATGAAATAATTTTACATATATCTTGGTGAAAGTAGTAGAGTTAATGAATGTGTTAAAATAATTCTTCTTTGTCTTCCTTGGTAAATCGCGTGGATAATCGGCAATGGTTCCAAAACAACAGGAGCAATCGGCTGGTTCGTTTTCTCCTTTCTTTGCCCGAAACCTGTAAAAACTAACACACATTCTACCCAAGATCCAAAGTGCTATATCACCCAAACCGTATGTTTGAATCGCCACCGCAAAATCGTAGCCAACTGCCACCACGGGAGAAGGTTCTGCTGCTGCATCTGGGATTTCTGTTTTTCCCCAAATTGGCTTAGGGCTTCCTACATTTTTTCAAATTTTTTCTTGAATCATTACCACCATTTTCATTGATCACAGAACCAGGGGTGAATGTATTGTGAATCTACATCCGCTGAAACTGTAGGAACCTTCGGAACCATTGTTGTCCACACAACTGAAACCGCTACGGCCTACAACAAAAATAAAATCGGGGCCCCAACAAAACGTGACTTCTTTCTCTGTATATTGTGTGGAGAGGGTTTCGATTTTTTTTTTCAAAAATAATATCCCTACGTTCTGCCCTACATTGGCCTCAGTTCTATCTGAATTTCTCCACGCGATTGCTGCCTGAAACCCCTTTTAAACCAGCTCATTGGTGAAAGAAGGGCCTCCCACGCACTCCACAAACTTTGGTTCGGCGTCTAGTGAGTCGGCGACATAGATTCGGCCGGTGCATGGATGTAGTCTAGAATAGCAAGCCAAAGGAATTACCCCAAAACCACAACATTCAATTTTGCTTTTTTTTTCTAATTTCGTTTTTTCTCTAGTAGTGTTAACAATGGGCCTTTGGTCATACGTGAATTTGGATTTTCTACAATATAGAAACCTTTACATCCTTTGATAATTTTAAATCCACGAATTCAAAACTAGTTGGTAGTCCATTAGGTCCTTCACTTGTTTCCAACTCTTAGCCAATTTTTGATAATCCATTACCCACGGTGTTGTCTATTTTGCCAATATTAGTCAAGGAGTATGCTTTCTTGTGGTAAATAATCACCTCTTTTTTTTATATTCCAACCTTCACTCAAGAAAATATCTTGGAATTTTAATTTACTTTCCAAGAAGGCTTCAACATAAAGATTATTTACCAGGCTTGCTTCTCCAAGAATACCCATTACTCACAATACTAAACTACAAATTTACAACCAGGGATTGTGCTAATATTTTGAACAAAATATTCCAACTGCTCCATGTAATGGCCAAATGTGCCAACACAACCATCATAAATGTCACATTACATGTGCCCTCAAATACACCAAGCATCACAGTCAGCACAGCCTAACATGGGGCTATGGTCTACATTTCCGATGACACAAGGAGTCTATCTGGAAACCCAACCCATGGTCGTCGCCTTAACAACACCACCTACCGGGTGGTGGACAACATAGGCAGCACCACTCATGGGGGTCATCCCTATGGTACCACCAATGGGTTAGGCTACCACCCCAACCATACCATAGGTAGGAGCTGCCCTCGCAGCTCCATAGCCATCCACAATTTCATCGGGTCTGGACTAAGCCTTTCAGCTCATCTAGACCCTCACTAACAAAATAAAATGCCTTAAAGCTACTAGGTCTGACATAGTACAAGCCATGGACTTCTACTAGGATGACCCTATTAGCCCTACAATCCCTGCTTTGATGTTACCCCTAGGAATGTCTCTTCCGCACTTCACAAAGTACAATGGGGAGGGAGATCCCAATGCACATCTTGTTATCTTCTAGTCTAAGTCTTTGCTATTACAACAATGTCCATACACAATCATTCATGTCTTTACCATGTCCCTAGTCAGGAAATATTTGGACTGGTATTGTGCATTGCGATGCTCATCCATATCAACTTTGGAAGAGCTTCTGACCCAGTTCGTGATGCATTTCAAGGACAACTTGAAGCAGGAAACCACGCTAGACTAGCTGATTAGTGTAAAGCAAGATTCCCTAGAGCTGATCCAAAAGTTCATTCAACATTGGAGAGCAACCCTTACTAAAATTCATGAACCCATCGTGGAGGCCCACCTACTAGCCATCTTTAAGGGCATAGTAAATGACTTCATCAAGTCTAAGCTGTACTACCTCACTCCTCACTCTCTTAGTCAAGCTTTCACTCAAACTAAGAGCATACAAGACATGGATAAGGCAAGCAAAGACCCAGCCTACATCATTTATAAAATCAGATTTGCAAAGAAGGAAAAGGTTAAGGCCCCAACAACCATAGTGGTTGCTATGGCAACCGAGGTCAAGCCCAAACCTAGTAGCAGTTGTAGCAACAATAAGAAACCAGCCATACCTACGGCTAATCCTGCACCCAAACAGGGCCACGTGTAGCAACCTACTATGCCTACACCTAATACATCTATACAAACCAAACCAACTTTAAGCACAAAGACTGCTCAAAGTACATCCCACTACCTTTAAAGCCTTCAGAGCTTCTGAAGCAACTACTGGTAGTAGGATACATCCAACATAAGCAAATGTCGGAAGAAGCAAATGCAAGACATCAACGCCATTGTGAGCTCCTTAGGAATCCCTCTTTGGCCCTTCCCAATGAGCCTCCAGTTCCTAGGGGTTCCAAGCTAGATAGGTTCTGTGACTACCACCAACAGTGTGGTCATAGCACAGATTATTGTCTAGCATTGGAGGATGACATCCAAAGGTTAATCAACTAGGGAAAAGTGGTGCTGGATGAAAGAAACCTAGTACACCCTAAAAACCAATCTATGTATGTCTACATGGATCCCATCAATGCCAACAATGCCAGTTACGTCATAAACGCTATTGGCATTGACAATGATCCTAGGCCACCTTGGTAGCCATTTATGATCCATGTTCCTCAGCATAGTGCACTAGCACCATTAGTGGCTAACCAAAGCTCATAGTAGTCGTTTGTCTTGAAAGTCCCACCATGGGCATCCACCTTTGTGCCTCCTGTTAGTGGGTCCACATGGTCCCGTTAGTTAACACCTCTAGCTCTATTCATCATCATGGGGCCAATGCCTCTGACGACCTCTATTTTGCACAACCAAGCTGAACAACCTCCTCGCCCCGCAAGGTGAGAAGTCCACATGGTAGGTGAGACATCGAAGGGAGATACTGTCAAGGGTATCCCCAAGCCCACGTCTTCACCCCTTGCATCTTCACCTTTGTCCCTAAAGATGAAGGTCGACATGACTACATAGCTTGCATCACCCTACCGACTAGGATCTGAACCCAAATATGAAGTTACCTCTCCTTGGGAGATTCATCTTCTGGGACGAATCAAAGAGGATGAAAGTGTCAAACAAGGGGAAAGCTAAGACCTTCTAGATGCCCTCACCCAGCTCAAGCAAGCTCTAAAGCATAAAAATGCTACACCAAGCTTGTACGACCTCATCATGACATATATACCCCACTAAAAGGCTCTAATCCGCATGTTAATGATGGCTTCGGTCAATTAGAACATGCCAACGGAAGAGGAAGCGATCCATTTGGTCATGCTTCCCTCTGTACCCATGGAGTCCATGACACCTCGATTGACTTTCAGTGACAACACCATTAGGGAAGATCCCAAAGAGGGTCAGGTGACTAAGATGCCTCTCTTCATGATAATTCAGGTCGTCCAACACCAAATCTGAAGGGTACACATTAATGATGGGTTTCCACAAACATCATTCCTTTCCCTATCATGGATAAGTTGGGATTGGTTGACCCAATCAAGACCATAATGACATCATGTTTGAAGTCCTTCAACAAGGCACGTGTCCTGGTGAAGGGCATAGTTCATGTAGACTTCATAGTAGGGAACCAGTTCCCCAAAGACATGACGTTCATCATGATCGAGGAAATGCCTAGGTTTAACCTAATCTTGGGAAGAATATGGTTAGTGCAAATTAGTGCTGTCTCCTTGCCTATACACCAAGAAATCCACTTGCCATATGCAAGTAGGGAGGTGGTGATCCATGGCGACGAAGTAGTGAAGCAAGCATTCAGTAATGTAGACATGGAGTAGGGTCCAGAGGTCATAACATCTAAGACTGAGGCACCTACTGACGCATACATTAACCGTCCAATGGAAGGATAGGCCTAGTAAACTGATCCCAAAATCAAAAATGCATCGGTTGAGTTTCCCTTCCAAGCGGAGGACGATGTGAACAAGGGCCCTAGCGAAACACCTTGGCCTTACATTCCGATCAACCCATGAAGTTTAAGAGGCAGCTATGCATAGCATAGCAACCCTACTTCTTCCTTCCTAGTTTCCATCCCTTGTGCATTCACTGCTTCTTTGCTTTGTTAACATACCATCCTTATGGCCTGCTACGCTATGGCCCGAAATGGCCTCAAACTAGCATCATTGCCTTCTACTTTGTTAACATGCGATCCTTTTGGCATGCTACGCTATGGTCCAAAATGGCCTAAAACTAGCATTGTTTCTTTTGGCTTTGTCAAATTTTAATCCTTTTGGCATGTTACGCAATGATCCAAAACAGCCTAAAACTAGCAACGACCTGAAATGGCCTAAAACTAGCATATGAAAACATGAAAATTCTATATGATACACAAGTTAACGCAAAATCAGTCTCTTTTATGAAGTGTTTCATTTTATTCAAAACTTTTTCATGTTGGAAATGTTTGCAAAAATTTCAAAATTATAATGTTTGCAAAATTTCAAAACTACAAAAAATTTTAAAAAGAAAATCCCATGCTATCATGGGTTATCTCTGTATGCATCATCCTTGCTACTTGCCTCTACTTCATCTGCTTGTGCATCATCCTCCACTGCATTGCCTTCTGCTATTGCTAGTTCTTCATTCCCTCCCTCTACGGGCCTTGCACCCTTTTCTGGAGCCTGCATTATAGGAATGAAGTAATTAGTTAGGGCAACAAATGTAAACTATAACTTAGCATGAGCATCTACATAATCAAGTAACTAACTTGAGAGGGGCCTGCATTGGTCTCAAAGGGTATCTGGTCTAGACCAAGCCTAAGGTGACACCAGATCTCCTCTATTGTGATGTCCATCCAATGCCTATCACTAGGTTTAGCATTCATAGCCATGGCTCTCTCCCTTACCATGGTTGTCCATATTAGAGGTTCCGGGGAAAGGGAGGTGGTTGTGGTCTCTCCTGAAGAAAGGTCCACTTTCAAGTTAGGAGATTCCGTAACCTTCACCTGCTCTTTGAACTTACCATAGGCCTCAGAATCATTGATGGCATTCATGAATGCTTCATACATGAATGCCTCCATAGTAGCATCTTTGTACAGTATTCTCTAGTTTATACACATGTTTGTGGTTTCTCTAGGTTTTCCCCCATTCAAAAACCTTGGTGTTGATATCTTTCATATCTTGACACTTCTGGGTCATCAAGTCCATATGCATTTGCCATTTGACTATCTTGTGAGTGGAATCAATGTTCTGATGAATGACAGTCCAAAATCTGGCCTAGTTGTCTACAGACTTGTGCCAGTCCTCAACATCAAGGTTACGATTTATGAGAAAATCGTTCCTCGAACTAAGATCATATACCTTAATGACTAGGTTTGTCTCTCTTTGTTCAGCCCTTTGTACCCATTTCCACAAGTCCTCGTTAACGCACTTATACTCCTATAGGGAGCATGCCAGGTTCAAGATGCACTCGTAAGCCTCATCAAACATGTGATGAGACACCTCAGTCACGTTAGGTGAGAGTGTAGGCATGGTGCCAACTTTCATAGGTTGTGCTAGGTCCCATTTGAACCGAGAGGCTGCCTCGACACAGAGAGTGTAGCAATTGCATTAGCATAGAAAAATCAACAAACTCAAAAGTTTTTAGCATAACAACATAAGGGCATTTGATGCTACTACTTACCCATGTTAGGATCCGCCTGTCGAAGGTGTTTCATCATGTCATCGACAAGCCCCTGCACAAACGCAAACTTGTCAAGGAACTTGGCCCATGATGTTGTAAGAATTGGAGGGCATCCTGTGACATCAGCAGTAGCACCTATTACATGACTAACCATATTAGCAATGGCCAAAATGGACTATAATGAGGTAGATGTATCGTCGAACTCACCAGCATCCAGTTGCAGCCTTTCTTCTTGTTGATGTAAGATGATGGCGGTAGCCTTGGTGGAGGGCCTTGCCAAGTCCATACAAGCCCCATTCTCATGCGCTAGTGCCTTTCCTTTCAGGAGACTAACATCTTTTTTATTCAAGGGAGACACCTCTTCATTGATAGGAGGCTCCCTAATGACAAGAGCCCCTGTCCTAGAAATAGGAGCTCCCTTATTTTTGATCAGGGCCCTTTCCTCTGAAACTGGGGTTCTCGCATCATCATTCGTCACCCTGGTCTTAAGGGTTGACACTTCTTCATTGACTTCTTCTTCTTCTTATTCTTCCTCTATTAGCAAAGAAACATGTTTGGGTTGGTCCAAAACAAATTAGCTCAAAGCATATGCTATGCTACGCTACATCGCCTAGCACAGCATAGCATAGCAAACAATAGCAAAGTAAGCATTACACGAAAGCATTTACCAATGGGGGGTTGCATTCTCTACAGCTTAAGTCATAATTTTCATCCCTCCTCTTTGTCCACATGAAGGGTTTCCTTGGCTGGGGGAGGTTTCTTCCTCCTCAACTCCTTGGGCAAAGTCTCAACTATGAGATGCTCCCCTTGTGTCATGCTATCGACTATAGTAGGGCGCATCTCTCCCACGATGTCCTGTCCACGAATGTTGTGAATACCTATGCCTTTGGTTGTTATAGACAATGACTTCCTAACCATTATTGGAGATCTTGGGCTTATGTGGTTTAGAGGATCTATCGAATCCATGGCTTGGAGATCTGGTTGAGATTTTGTAGGGCCCAAGCTCCATCCTATTGAACCACCAGAAACTCTGCGAAGCGCTTTAAGTAGCCTATGTAGAAGGCATAGTGTATGTTAGAGCAAGACTTCATTTTTTCACAGAGTCCCAAAATTTCAGCCTACAAGCCCTTACATAGGAAGCTGACCCAATTGTAACAGGCCCCTTCTTCGATAACCTCCCACATTATCCAGGCTTGCTTGAGCCCTAGGACCTTTCCTTGGGTGAGCAGTTACGGGAATGCTTAGGCATGGAAGACTAGGTAAATATCCATGATGGGGCCATCCTTAAGCTTATCCATGGGGAGGCCTTTTTACTCCTTAATGAGCCCCAACCACTCCTTGATATCCTTCTTCTAAAGGGTCAACTCCCTCTTCCGCTTCGATCCTATGGGGACGCCGTCACCAGAAACACCAAACAGGTTCGTAAACAGCTGGTCATTGATTTCAATGACCACCCTCATGCCCCATACACATGTGTGAAAATGACCCACCCTCTTAGAGAAGGAGTTAATCAGGGAAAGCATCTCAATGATAGGAACGCTTGGATTTGGGGCCACGAACAGATCCATAAGCCCCACCTTTTGGATGTTCCTAACCAAGGATTCTAAGGCCCTCTAGTCTAACCATCGTTGGCTCTCTTCTACTTCACCATATTTGAAGTAGATGTTTGCCCCTACCTCTCGGCGGTTACCACCATCACCTCCTAGGGCTTCTTCGCCCCTACAACAATTTTTACAAAACGTGCTTAGCATAATGATGCAAGAAATACAAGGATTGTAAAAAACACCTGAGCATGTGACACTTACTATTTGACCCACCGAGTCTATATGGTAATGGAAATAGCAGGAGTTCAACCATAGCTTCTTCAACCATGATCAAATAGAAGGGTTCTGGCCACTCCTCATCTAGCCAACCTTTCTCCTTGCATTGGTTGTAGGGAACATAAAATGTGCTTGGGTAGGTATGGTATTCTCCCCTACACTGGCCAATCACACCTGCCCATAGGTTCTTAGCAGAAGAAAACTCCTATAAGGATAGCTGTGTTGTGGCCAGTAGACCCAATCGGTCGTGGACCACTTTATCATTGATAAAGAACCTGGTGACAAACATATACTATTAGCATTCAGCCAACATGGTCAGTGTTTCATAACATAGTGGAGCAAGGCTGCAAGACTCACCCTCCAGCACAATAGACAGTCCCTTGTGGGTTCTAAAAGCATGTCTCCATGTAGTATGCAAGGAACAATGTGTTGTAGTGGTGGTAGTAGCTGTATTTGAGCATGTCCCATATCCAACCCAAATGCCTTAACCTTGTTGAGCATTGGCTAGATCCCTCTCCATACCTATTCATGATTGTCCAATTAGTAAAAAACTCTAGAATGCCCTGACTTGCCCTAGGCAACAGGGCTTCTATTATACCAAATGTCTCCTCCTCCTCTAGGGAAGACCAAACGATCACATTGAAGTGGTCAAGGAGGAATTGCAAGAAGTCTCATGCCCCTTTCTTGAACCATACCCCTTTCTCTCCCATATGTATCTGGGGAGGAGGGGCATTGGCCACAGGTCTAGTCACATTGCACAGGACCCCTTTAACATCCAAAATAATCAACCTAGGCCTTGGCCCCACCCTGCACAACATAATTAGAAAATGTTAACATCATGCTTAAAGGAAATACATGCACAACGTAGCAACGTTTAGTAGTCCATGTATATAGCATAGCATAACCATCCACCTATGCATAGCGTAGTAAGGGCATGAAATCCTAGCATATCAAGAACATGCGAATGAGCCTAGTGTAGCAAGAAAGCAATTGACAATATGCATCAACAAAACACATGTCTCATTGCCCCATCACACATAGCCTAGCGCCCCCCCCCCAAGGGTTTTATGTTACGACATGCTAGGGTCAAACAACTTAACTACACTAGCCCTCGTGGTTATGACAATCGCAACGATGACAGTTTCAGTGGCTTGGCATGTAATCACGACATAATGTTTATGCATCTTCCATGATTGAAATGATGACAGCGGGGATGCAGAGGCTAAAAAGACGTGACCACAAAAAAATAGGTAGCTAAGAATAGATGCAAAAATAATAGGATGCAAAACAAGAGTAGAAAACAATAGAAAGTGCAAAACAAAGAAGCAAAGAAGACGTAGTAACTTACTAGGTCAATGACATGTTCTTTCACACTACAACGTGAGCTTGTGGTGCACACTCCAAGGTCTTCTTTGCCTCCTCAACCCTTGCAAGCACCAAATGAGTCTTAGGAGCCATTATCCTACTTACGAATTTACACCTTTTACTGCAAAACTCGCTTTACTAGTCGACTAACACAATTTCTTCGTGCTCCAAAATCGCCTTGTGCTCCAATGAGGGCTCTGCACTCTTATAGTGAAAATAGCGAAATTACCAGGGTTTAACCCCTATTTATGGCCATAAGGATGAGATGGAAAAACTTGCCTCTCTTTCTCTCTCCAATTAATGCGGAGCACACTGTATAGTGTAGCATGCTCACCACAACATCATAGCACTATTAGTATTAAAGCCTTGACACACTTCAAGCCAGCTACTTGCCTTCTCGAAAACAAAAAATATATTTGTTTTCAATGAAGGGTCTGAAAAGACCTTAAACTAGTAATCCCAGCAATTGCAATACAATACAACTGGTCCAAAAAAACCTTAAACTAGCAATCCTAGCATAGTTGCACCTCTAATGGTCCAAAAAGACCCTAAACTAGCAGTTTTGACCTGTCACGTTTGTGGTCCACAATGACATTAAACTAACAACACCACATGCTTACATGAACATTTTTTGTATCTTCTTCTAGATCAACAGTATCAAAATTTCTAGTGGTTTCGTGTTTTCATGTCTATAGTTTGTATTTGCACATTAACGATTTGGTACTTCTCATACTCGAAGTTTCCCATTTCACATACTATTATTTTGCATGTCATAATTTGGCTATCCAAAATGACATTAAACTATTAGTTTGACACTCAAATATCAACTGTTTCATAGCTTTACACTTTGCATCATCAGTTTTACACCTTTAGCAGTTCTATGCTCTTATACCTTGGTGGTCCGCCATGACCCTAAATTGGCAAACTTGCAATATTTACATTATCACACTTCAAAAAATGCATGTTGCCTCTACTTTGCAAAATTTTCTTACACACGATCTTTGCAAACAGATGCCTCTTAATTAGGCTTTCATCTTATGTTGGCTGGTCGAGCAAGAGATGGAAACCCATCGCAACCTTTCCATGCCTTTAACGTTAGCAGGACCATAGGGCAAGCTTGCGAGGCAGTTGAACCCCGACATGATCGACTGGGGGTCAACCACAACTAGCACTATAGTAGTCTTAGAAGCATCCCCGGATTGGCCCAAGCATCTGGTCCAAGCGCTAGACTTAGAGGTGGGGAATGTAATTCAGGACCCTCTCGTCGAAAGACACATCATCACGTTAAAGGGAGAGGTGAAGACATTGAAGCTTGGCTCCCTCCTAGATATGTAAATGCACGAAAATGTAGCCAAGATTCTGCAAGACAACATCAATCTCTTCACATGGTTGTATAATGACATGTCGGGCCTGGATTTGCAACTAATTCAGCACAACATTGTCCTAGACCCACACTTGAAGGCAGTCAAGTAGAAGGCTCACAAAGTTAAGCCAAAAATTGCACTAGCCGTGAGGGATGAAATCACCAAGCTATACCAAACAGGTTTCATCCATGTGGTTGACTATTCAGAGTGGGTATTCAACATCATTGTGGTTTCAAAGAAAATGGGAGGAATATGGATCTGTATAGACTTTCGAGATTTGAGCAAGGAAATGATCAAAGACAACTTCCCACTCCTAAGCATTGATCAGCTCATCGACACCACGATTGGCCATGCTCTACTATCCTTCATGGATGGTTTCTCTAAATACAACCAAATCCCCATTAACCCAAAGCACCAATTATCAACAACCTTCATGACTCCATGGGGAACCTTCTACTATACTATCATGCCCTTCAGGCTCACGAATGCTAGAGAAACCTACCAGTGAGCCATGACTTACATTTTCAGTGACTACATCCTAGAAACAGTAAATGACTATGTGGATGATATACCAGTCAAGTCCAAAAAGGCATCTCATCACCCACGCGATCTAGGGGTAGTCCTCAAACGCTGCCAAATTCATGAATTACGCCTCAATCCTAACAAGTGCATCTTCGGGGTGAAAACTAGATGCATGTTAGGGTTCATAGTATCGGAGGCTAGAATATAGGTGGACCCTGATAAAGTCAACACCATTGTCAACCTAGTGCCTCCCACAAACCTTAAGGAGCTACGTGGTTTGCATGGTAGAGTATAATTCATTCGAAGGTTTATAGCAAAATTGACCGATAAGTTATACCCTATGCAACATCTTTTGAAGAAGGGAGTTAACTTCGAATGGACAATCCAGTGTCAACAAGCCTTCGATGACCTAAAGAAGGAACTCTCACACCTCCTGACTGTGCACCTGCCACACAGGGATAAACCCTTATTTATCTACCTCGCCATCTTCCACACATCTATCAAGACACTGCTATGTTAGAAACAAGATGATGGTTTTGAGATACCAGTGTATTATCTGAGTCACGTAGTAATAGCACATGAGGAAAAATACAATGAAGTGGAGAGGAATTTCCTGGTCTTAGTGTTCACACTAAAAAAGTGGCAGCATTACTTGTTACAAAGTACAACCAACATCATTTGCAAAATCAATATACTCTGAGCTATCACTAACAATTTATACCAAAGTAGAAGGATAGCCTGATGGAAGGAAATGACCATGGAGTTTCAATTTACGCAATCTAAGTCAATCGTTGACAAAGCGTCAAGCCATAGTGACCCAAATCATGGCCTCACCAGTCAATGACCAGGCAACCATAGACCCCAAATTCCTGGAAAAATACATTAGCAATGCCAACATCATCCCATCACATCTTGAATCCATCTTACATTTCGATAGTGCCTCAAGCGCGTGAGGAGGTAGCACCACTGCCATAATCACATTCCCCTATGGGGAAATGCATCCATCTACTTATCAATTTATGTTCCCTTGCACCAAAAACATGGTAGAGTACGAGGGGCTACTCAGAGGCCTCTTAACTACTCGAGCACTAAACATACAACACCTGGCAATCCAGGGAGATTCACAACCAGTCATGAATCAAATCACCGATATTTACACCTACAAAGCTACTCACCTGGAATCCTACTATGATCTAGCAAAAATCCTACTTAAGCAATTTGCAACCAAAGATGTGCAACACATGCCACGCAATAGGAACACCTTGGCAGATGCCTTAGCTACCCTTGTGTTAAACATTCCATCACATTCCTTTGCAAACCTGCCAACCTTGATTATAGAATGCATGGAGCCTATCACTTAAGTGAAACACGTGTCTTCTGTCAGTGCTGCGGATACCCAGGAGTGGTATGCCAACATTAAAACTTATCTACAGCATTACGAACCCCCAGGTGGATTAACATCTACTTAGAGAGATGCAATCTATAAGTGTGCTTGGCATTACATGGTCATGGGGAACAATGTTGTATGCAGACATTCCTATGATGGGATATTGTTGGCATGCATGGGTGGCGAGTAGTTGCAAAAGGTAGTTAATGAAGTTCATGAGGGGCTTTGTGATGGACACATAGCACCCTGGGCTATAGCTGCCAAAATCATATGCCTAGGGTACTACTAGTCCCACATAGAACACGACTGCCTATCGAAAGTCAAGATATGTGACATGTGCTAGAGATATGCAAATCTCATACATGTCTCGCCTATAGATGTACACCCAATGCAAATCACGTGGCCCTTTCAATGATGGGGATTAGAGCTCATAGGACGTATCACGCCTAAGTCCTCTACAAGGCATAGCTTCATTATCATCACCAATGAGTATTTTACCAAGTGGGTGGAAGCTATTCCCTTGAGGAAAACGATGTCTCAAAAAATTTGCCATTTCATCCTTGACAACATCGTAACAAGGTTTGGGCTTCCAATGGCTATTGTGACCAAAAATGTGTCATAGTTTAGCAGTACGGAAACCTGAACCTTCTATAGCAATCTAGATATTAAAAAATAATTTTCTTCCCCTTATTATCCATAGGTGAAAGGGTAGATGGAGGCTACAGATAAGTCCATCATCAACTTGTTGAAGTAGATGCTTAACAACAACAAGATGTGGTGGGATGAGAAAATCCTCTACGTCCTATGGGCATACCAAAAAATATGTAGAACTACAACAAGTAAGATCCCTTACAGTCTTGTTTAAGGATCTGAAGCTATATTTTCTCTTGAGTTGTAGGTACCATCATTCCAGATGATCCTCACAAATGTTGTGAGCAAAGCCTAGAACACTAAGTCATGAACCATTGACCTCAACTCAGTGGAAGAGGAGTGCATGTAGATGCTGAGACACATCAAGCACTACCAAAGCAAATAGCAGTAGAAGCACGATGTAGACCTACATCAATGGGCAGTGCAGAAGGGAGACCTCGTCCTCAAGGCTATCCGTGAGCATGTGAGAAAATTCTCAGCCAACTGGAAAGATCCTTACATGGTCACTAATGCCTTTGGTAATGGAGCCTTCAAGCTGACAGACATGGATGGCAATGAGTTCACCAACTCGGTGAATCACTCGTATCTGAAGTCATACCATGTCTGAAGCACAATGGAAACACCAAGCACCATCCTCTACAATGATAAACTAGTAGTTGCACCGAGCAGCATCCACAATGACGATAAACTAGCAACACCAAGCACCGTCCGCTATGATGATAAACTGGAAATCGCATTGAGCAGCGTCCACAATGATGATAAACTAGTAGCATCGGCAACCTTCGGCCATGACGTAAAACTAGCACTATTAGTCTGCCATGACTTAAAACTGGTCTGGCTTGTCTGCTACGATGTTAAACTGGCATGTACGGTCTGCTGGGACCTTACACCAACACAGTAGTCCATTGGGACCTTAAACTGGCACATGATCTACCAAGACCTTAAATTGGGTTTGCGTCACATCCCTAGCATGCATCTACACCAAGTACGCATCAGACAAGCATGCACAATGCTGACATGTGGGTGGGACGTCGCAGCTCTAGAACGTAGTTCATGATGCAATGAGAACATGATCTAGGACATATGTGATGCTACCCCCCTTAGCATCATGCTGACCCTTCGAAGATGCCATATGGCATTATACTAGCCCTCTGAACCTACCATCACCACGACCCATCGCTCTGATGGTAGTTCCTAGGCTAGTTCCCGTAGCTGGAGTTCTAGTAGTATTGTGGCCTAGCCACAATATTGTTATGCTCCAACTCCCTGCCAACACCTTGACTCGCAAAAAATTTAGCTATGTGGTAGCTAATCCCATAGTTGAACTAAGAAGGCATGCCCTTGGCAGGGATTCCAGTGCATCTGCACTTACAAAAACCCCCGACACCTTCGAGGCTAGCTCCTCCATGCTAATGTCGCCAAGGCCGCTGCTAGCCTCCCTGCTTTGGACATCACAGACTAGTGACGATGCCCAATAGCTTCAACAATGCCAGTAGCTAGCAAGACCTTTGACCCTATGAGCACAGCTCAGCACAACAGCAAATGCTATAGTGTCATGAAGCGAGTGTCTCAACTAGCTCAGCTACTTCAAAGTGCAAATTCCCTGACATGCGTAACAAAACTCACCATATGGGAAGCAATTGTAGGTAGGTCAAAACCCTTCATGAAAGTAACGTAACTCATCCTATGAAGTAAGTACCCATCCTACGAGAGGTTGAAGAATAGCGCAAGCCAAAGATGAAAACATGAAGGAGCCCCTCAGAGCACACCGATGAGGAACTCTGCTAAACATCATCTTTTCTCTCTACCTTAACCTCTGCAAAACTAATGCAACACTCTCAAGTGTGGCCAACCAATGTCTTGACACTCACCAAGCGACAACATCAGCATTTTTCCTACTGCAGTGTTTCATATTCTTTGTCAACATCTATCGAGCTCATTCTCCAGACATTGACAATGAGGGGTCAATGAAACACCCTAAAAAAATTCAAAATCATTCTTACTTCACTAAGCCTTAAAATTCACACAGACATGGTAGTTCTTTGGGAGGAAGATGCTCCAAATTTGGGCCAGCTAGTTCGACAAATTTTCTACTTTAGGTGTAAACAAGCCCTATAGTTCATCCTGTCTATCCACCTAAGTAGCCTGCCCTGCTAATAGCCTTATCAGAAATGGTGCACAGAGTTGGCAGCAGCATTCTGGATGCACAAAATAGTTCGGTAAGTTTTCTAAATCACGAAATCTGCTACGCTACGCTATGCCTCGCTATGTAGCATAGCAAGCTTCAGAAGATGATTGCAGAATGGAGTGCTACGCTATACTACGCCATGTAACATAGTGTAGCATGGCAATAGCTTCATAGCTAGTTTTCCATGCCCAATTTCAAGCCCTTCAACAATGTCCCTTTCTGTCAGGAAGTGGTGGACCATGTCTACTACTATGAAACGCTGAGCTACAAGGCATAGCAAGGCGTAGCAATTCTGCAGAAGAGACAGAATTTAGCTCAAAGGGAAAAATCAGCAAAGTTTGCAAGTCTTGCATCACAGGAAGAAAATTTTGCAAATCAAAAAAGTTTTCGTGACTAAGGCCGATTTCTACACTACGCTACGCTACGTAGTGTAGCATAGCATAGCAAGCATGCAACATACATATGGTGGAACGCACGACAAGGTGCTACGCTACATGGAGCATGCTATGCTACCAATCACAGCAAGGCATGCGGGTGGTTGTGCGACATCAATGCACTTCACCTAATTGGACTATTGGCATGTGTCTCTAGATGCTGATGGTGCAATTACAACATGGCAGGCTCGCAGTTATGGCATATCAGGTTTGCACTACAACGGTCTTATAGGTCCAGCGGTCATACATGGCACATGTGGCACTAGCAAGTCAACATGGGCCCATGGCACATGGTGTCCAAATCATCCCTTTTGCATGCCCTTGATCCTTAAATACCCTGACAAGTAGCATTCAAAGGTTCGGTTTAGAATATTTTAGAAGAAGCATTCGAAAAGTGAGGAATTCTCCTCGATTCCTTGACTTTTCCTTTGGCATTCGCTATGTCATTCAAGTTCTCTCTCCTACACATTGTAATATCAAGCACTGTAAGCCTTTTGTTTGAAGCTAGAAATAGTTAGCTTGCTCAACAGGCATTCTAGTCCACCCCCTTTCTACCAACTTGGTAGAATTCTTGTATTGTCAGTGCCCAAAGTCGTGCCCAAGTGCACAATTTGTTTTGCTCCACACATCCTGGTCACTCTTGGGATCTCTGCACCTCATCATGCTGTAGGACCAACTGTATCCACCTTGACAGAGAAAACCTGTAGCTTCGGAGTGGTGCATGTTTCTAACTACATTTTACTTTTTCTACTTTATAGCATTGTACACTATTGTTTCTTCTTTATTTACTTTCAAGCATCACATCATATTTTTGTTCTCGCTTTCAAAACCATATGTTGAAAAATGCTATATAGACGTTGATTAAGTCCCTGTCTGATCGACCAAACCATTTAGGAAAACCATTATCTGCACACACCCATCATGGCCCTCCTATGGGTATAGGGTTGAAACCCATTGATCCCTTGGTGTTTTCCAGCCATCGATGTTTTTGATTGCTACATTTGTCTCTTTTGCATTTAAAGTTGTCACTTTATTCTAGAAGTATCATTTTCAAATCATTCATTTATGAAAGGTTATATTAACACTGACTAAGTCCTTGTCTGATCAACCAGACCGTTCAAGGTACCCTGTTTCCATTTTATCCAGCACAGCCCTCACATGGATCTAGCTTTAAGACTATCACAACTGATGACCTCTTGGTGCTTTCCAGCCATCAACATTTTTGGTTGCAACACCCATCTTTCCTAGGAGGCGTGGATACATAACTAAAGATCGAAAACATGCCTGCTCACTTATTTGCAAGATCACATGTGTTGGATTAAATATATTACCTTGGAAATGCAATTTTAGGTCTTGGTAGATTGTTGGCTGTGCTATTTTAACATCCCAACAAATCATGATGTTCTAGATTAAGGTCCTAGTGGATAGTTGTGCTAGTTTAAGGTCCTAGCAGACCACTGTGCTAATTTAACGTTGTAGCAGATGAGGGGTGGCTAGTTTAAGGTCATAGCAGACCATGCTATGGGTGCCAATTTCATGTCATGGCCCATGGATATGTTGTGCTAGTTTAGTATCATGGTAGATGATCTATGCTAGTTTTATATCATAGCAGATGATCTATGCCAATTTTACATCATATCAGATGATCTATGCCAGTTTTACATCATAGTGGATGATCTGTGGTACTTTTACATCATAGGAGATGATCGTGCCTACATTGCTTTATTATCAACATGATACTGCATGTTAGGCATAATATGGTTTTAGGTATAGGTGGTTGATAGGATTAGTGAACCCATTACCATCTATGTAAGCTAGCTTGAATGCCCCATTTTCATATGCTTTTGTGACCAAAAATGACTCTTCATAGTTCGTTGAGAATTTGTTCATGGGTTCGTGAATGGCCTTAAGGACTAGTTTCCCTTTTCTGATTGGGCATTGGTGTAGATTTTAATGATGTTTTTGCCATTTTTTGTCTTGGTCCCACTTGATACGGTTAAGTATTTGGATGTGCTCTTCCTCCATAGAAACAAGATCAATGATTCTTGACTCATTATTTTCAGCCTCATCCATAAAGTTTGAGAGGATCATTCGAAGTGACGAGACCTACAATTCAAGGGGTAACATTATTTTAGATCCATATACTAGACTATATGTGTCCTAACTATGGCAATTCTGCATGGTGTATGATAGGCCCAAAGTGCATAGATGAGTTATGCATGCCATCATTGCTTACTACTGCTGAGCATTTTTTTTCAGAAGGTTGACAATGGCTTTATTGGTGGCTTCTGCTTGATCATTTGCTTGAGGATAGTACAATGATGAGAAAGAGTGTTTAATGTTGAGGTTTTCAAAAAAGGCTCTAGTTTCTGTGCTATTGAATTGGGGCCCATTGTCCATAATGATAGTCATAGGAAGGCCGAATCGAGTAACTATATTGTCCAAGATGAATTTGCAAACTTGTTGAAATGTGATTTTCCTAAGGGGAATAGCTTCTACCCACTTGGTGAAATATTCAGTTGTAGTAATAATGAAACTATGCCCTACAGAAGACTTGGGCATTATGGGCCCTATGATGTCTAGTCCCCAACATTGAAAAGGCCACATGATTTGCGTGGTATGCAACTCAGTAGGTGATACATGTATTAGATTCCTATGGTGTTGGCATATATCACATGTCCTAACCTTAGAGAGGCAATCATGCTCCATGTAGGGCTAGTAGTAGCCTAGACACCTAATTTTTGTTGCCATAGCTCTAGGAGCTATGTGGCCTTCACATAGTCCTTTGTGGACCTGATCAACAATTCTTTGGACTTCTTCACCACTTACACAAGGATATATTGTTGTGCTCATTTTTGTACCATGTCTTTTTGGGTAGATGTTAAGCCTTGTGAAGGCTTATCATGTTGGAGATAGGTTTTGATGTCACCATACCACTCTTGAGTGTGGGCCACACTTATAGATGCAATATTTGTTGTATGAATGATAGGGTTAGTGCATTTCACTATTGAAGTGAATAAGGTAGCAAACATGTGTGGTGGCACACTTAAAGCTAACGTGGCTAATGCATCAGCTATAGTGTTTTCATTGCAAAGGATGTATTGAATGGCTAAGATTTCAAATTGTTTTAGTAAGTATTTTTCTAAATCACAATAAGGTTGTAAGTGTTGTGCTTTATAGGCATAGACCTCTGTGACTTGGTTAATGACCAGTTGTAAATCGCCTCGAATTGCTAAATTCTGGATTTCTGACTCTTGAGCTACTAAAATGCCCCTAAGGAGACCCTTGTATTCTGCTACATTATTCATGCAAAGAAACATGAAGTGTTATGTGAAAGGTTAGATCTCCCCATAGGGAAATGTAAGAACATTGATAGCACTACCACCTTATGTGGTTGACACACCGTCAAAGTGTAGAATAGCTTCGAAGTTTGTAGGTACTATGCCTATATTGTCAACATGCTCATTTAGAAATTTGGGTTTTGTGGTTTCTTGGTCATCTATGGGTGAAGCTGTAAGTTGCATGGCTATTGCTTGACCTTTTGTAGATGATTGTGCTATGTAGTGTAGGTCAATTTCTATGATTATTACTTTCCACCTGGCTATCTTGCTACTTTCATATATACTAGTTGTAATGTCCATAAGTATGCTATTTTTGCAAATGATATTGACCTGGCTATGAAACAAATAGTGTCTCCATTTTTTAAGTGCAAATACTAAGGCAAGGCAATTTCTTTCCACATCATTATATTTGGCATCATAAGCTATCAGTGCATGGCTTAGGTAGTAAACAGGAATCTCAGAGTCATCATTCCTTTTTTGATAGAGCAATGTAGCAATGGATGTATTTGAAGTTGCAAGATAAATGAAAAAGGGATTATCCCTTTGTACAGGGTAAATGGTAGGAAGATGAACAAGCTCCTTTTTCAAGTTATCGAATGCTTCTTGGCATTGGTTCATCCATTCAAAGTTAGCTTCTTTTTTAAGTAAGTGTTACATTGGGTGCAATTTATTTGTCAAACTTGTAATAAATATTCGTATAAATTGTATCCTACCTTCCAATCCATATATCTCTTTATGATTTGTAGGTGGTGCTAAATTGAAAATGGTTTTGACTTTGTTTGCATCTACACGTATTCTTATTTTTGATTCTACAAAGCCTAACATGCATCCAGTTTTGACATTGAAGATATATTTTTTGGGATTGAGATGAAAGTCATGCCTATGGCAATGTTGAAGAACTAGGTTCAAGTCATTTGCATGATTAGGAGCTTTCTTTGATTTAACTACTATATCATCCACATAGTCATTTAGCCATTCCAAAAGATAGTCACTAAAAAGGTAAGTCATTTCCCGCTGGTATGATTCTCTGGCATTTTTTAGTTCAAATGGCATCATTATATAACAAATGGTTCCCCAAGGGGTCATAAAGGTAGTAGCAAGTTGATGTTCTGGGTTTATATGGATTTGATTGTATCCCAAGAATCCATCCATGAAAGATAATAGGACATGGCCAAGCATAGTTTCGACTAGTTGGTTAATACTAGGCAATGGAAAATAATCCTTTGAAACACCCCAAAAATTCAGAGGCATGGTTGCTTCACTAGGCCTTGCAATTCACGTAGCGTTATGGAAGTTCTATAGGAGGAGAATGCTCTGAATTTAGGACAGCTAGTTCGACAAATTTTCTACATTATATGTAAACAGGCTCTGTGGATCATCCTGCCTATCCACCTAAGTAGTTTTCCTAGATGACATCTTGCTCAAAAGCAATGCATGGAGTCGATAGTAGCGCTCAGGATGCACGAAATAGTTCGGCCAGTTTTCTAAATCATAAAGTTTGCTATGCTATGCTACACCTCGGTATGTAGCGTAGCAAGATTTAGAAAATGATTATAGAATGAAGTTCCATGCTCTGCAGCGTAGCGTAGCATAGTAAAGACTATATGGCTAGTTCCATCACCCAACTTTAAGTCCTTTAGCAATGTCTCTTTCTGTTAGAAAGTGACGAACCATGTTTGCAGCTACGCTACACTGAGCTACATGATGCAGCAAGGCATAGCAATTTTGCAGAGGTGACAGAAGGCTAAAAAGGGTAGGATCAGCAAGTTCGCAAGTTTCGTAGTGCAAAAGGCAAAGTCTATAGATTGGCAAAGTTTTTGCAACTAAGTCTAGTTGCTACGCTACATAGCGTAGCAACCATGCAAGACACATGCAACAAAACATGTAATAAGGTGCTATGCTACACCAAACATGCTATGCTACAAAGCACAATAAAGCATGATGAGTGGTTGTGTGACATCAATGCACTTTACCTAATTGAACAGTTGGCACACGTCTCTAGATGCTGACAGTGCATTATGGCATGGCAAGCTCACAATTACGGCATGGCAAACTCATAGTCACAACGGTCATGTAGGCCCAATGGTCATGTAGGCACATGGAACACAGACAAGTCAACATGGGCCCAAGGCACGTGGCATCCAAACAGTCCCTTTCACATGCCCTTGGTCCTATAAATACTCCAACAAGAAATGTTTAAAGGGCTCTCCTTTTTTGGACACCTTTTAGGTTGGTCTTAGATGTTCTTTGGCAAAAGAAGCAAGTTGACATTGTAACTTGGAGCATTGTAAGCTTTCTATTTAAACTGCAAATAGTTAGCATCCTCAGCTGATATTTTGTTTCATCGCCTTTCTACAACCTTGGTAGAATTTTTGCATTGTCAGCTCCTGAGTTGATGCCCAAGCACATAGCCGTCTTGCTCTACACGTCTTGGTTACTATCAGGATATCTGCACTCCTCAATGTTGTGCAACTGACTCTATCCATCTTGACAGAGCAAACTTATAGCTTCAAAATGGTGCATTTTTCTAACTACATTTTAATTTTTTTTCTGCCTATTACTGCATTTTACACTATTTTCTGTCTCCTTTGCATTTAAACATTACTACATGCTATCATTTTCATTTTCAAACCACATGTTGCAAAAGGCTATATAGATGCCGACTAAGTCCCTGCCTAATCGACTAGACTATTTAGGGTGCCCCATATCCATTCCATCTAGCACGACCCTCCCTCAAATACGGGGTTGAGATTGTATGCGGCTGCCAACCCCTTGGTGTTTTCTAGCTGTCGAAGTTTTTGGTCGCAATAGTTTTCTAGTGCTAGAAGGAGGGCCTTTAGTGCCCTTTTTGCATGTCATGGTAGTCCTGTAAGCCTTCTGCACCCTAATATGCATTAGCATAAACTTGACACCCATCTACGGTTGTTTACGCATTGTGTGGTGCAAATCGGTCTCCTTGACGGTTCCTCAGGAGCCCTACAAGATATAAAGCCTCTAATCGCTAGTTGCCCTACCTATCTTATAGTAGTCCTGCATGTGCTCTATATCCTATCACACACTTCGTGCTGTACAGATTGGTCACCTTGATAGTTCCTCAGGAGCCTGGCAATACATAAAGCCTTTTTGATTTCTATTTGATTACTTTCCAATTTGTTCTTCCTATTGAAAAACTATTTATCTTACAATGGATTTTTCAACTACTACTACTAATGTCTTCAATGTGGAAGTTCCCTTCAACGTTGAGGTTCCCATCATAGTTCAAGGTACTACTAGTGCCGAACAACCGTTGAACCTGATGCTGGAAACACATCAATCCCTTAGGATTCAAAATTAAGGATTGAAGGGATTGGCCCAGCAACATGAGTGTTACAACTTTCTCTATGCAAAGGTGTAGGAAAATCTGCCCTTGCATGTACATGAAATCGAGGACAAACGTAGCTTCGAGTTCACTTACTGCAATGGGAAGGAATTCGTTCCCACTCTTAGCACTTCCTTACCTTTGACATAGAAGAATCAATGGCTTCTAGACCAACTAATCCAAATGGCTAGGCCTACGAAGCAATAGGACACAGTGTCCAACTAGGATGACGTCTTCGAAGATGGATAGGATGAACTCGATTCCCAATCAAATGAGGGAGGTCAAACCAACCCCGTTCCTATCCCTCCTACCCAATCCTTCTGGGCCAATCCATTGTCTATCACCACTCCCTTTGTGATTATGCATATGCCTTTGCAACCCATGATTACAGCTACCATGGGTAGCCACATTAACCCTGTAGCATTTCAACGCCATCTCTCACCTATTTCACCTGTTTCATTTGTAGCCACTGTTCCTTCGCAAGCTATTCAGAAGTCCATTCCTGTAGCACATCATACACCAATCATGGCTACCATGCCACAACTTCATACCATGCCTACCTCACAATCATATGTGACTTCTATTTCCATTCCTATGTTCACATCTATTCCACCAATTATTGTAGGCCCCAGCCTATCCACATGGTGGACCCCATTCACCTCTTCACCTATTCCACAACCATTGCAGATGTCTCACTATGTTCGTTCTCAAGCCCACCAAGCCTTGAAAATGGTACAACCCAACACGGGGGTATGGTCTATGCTACCAATGACATAGGCAGTCTATCTCGCAGCCCAACCCATGGTTGCTACCCTAAAAATACCACCTACCAAGTGGTGGATAACGCAAGTAGCACCATTTGTGGGGGTCATCCCAATGGCATCGACGATGGGTCACACCGACAACCCCACCATGCCACAAGTGGGAGCTTCCTCCATAGCTCCCAACCATCCAAAATGTTGCAGGGTCTAGACCAAGAATTCCAGCTTATCTAGACCCATACTGAGGAAATAAAATGCCTCAAAGCTGCTGTGTCTAACATGGTACAAGTAATGGAATTTTATCACGATGAACCCATCAGCCCTACGATCCTTGCTTTGGCACTACCCGCAGGGATGTTCCTACCATACTTCATGAAGTACGATGGGAAGGGAGATCCCAACGCACATCTCGTTACCTTTAGATCTAAATCCCTTCTATTACAACAATGGTTGCACATGATTATTCATGTCTTTACCATGTCCCTAGTCAGGAAATCCCTAGATTGGTACCACACACTGCCACGCTTATCCATTTTAAATTTGGAAGAGCTTCTGACCTAGTTCGTGACACAGTTCAAGTACAACTTGAAGCTAGAAACCATGCTGGATCAATTGATGAGCGTGAATCAAGACCCTCTAGAGCCTGTCCAAAAGTTCATTCAGCATTGGAGCACAACCCTTAATGAAATCTATGAGCCCATCGTACAGGCCCACTTGCTGGCCGTCGTTAAGGGCGCAGTGAATGACTTCATCAAGTCTAAACTATATTACCTTGCTCCTTGCTCTCTTAGTCAGGCTTTTGCTCAGACTAAGAGCATACAGGATGCAGCCGAGGTAAGCAAAGACCTGACCTACATCGCATAGAAAAACACCTTCACAGAGAATGAAAAGTGTAAGGCCCCAATAGCCACAGTGGCTGCTATGGCAATGAAGGCTAAGCCCAAACATAGTAACAATGGTAACAAGAATGCCAAGAATCTAGTTGCACCCACGGCTAATCCCATGCCCAAATAGTGCCATGTACCGTAGCCTCCCATACCTACGCCTGAGACATCTGCACCACCCAAACCCAACTTTGAGTGCAAAGATTTCTTAAAGTACACCCCACAACCTCTTAAGCCTTCGAGACTTCTAAAGCAATTATTGGCAGTAGGGTACATCCAACATAAGAAAATGTTGAAAGAAGCAATCAGGAGACATCACTGCTACTACAAGCTTCTTAGGAACCCTTCGTTGGTCTTGCCCAATGAACCTCCGATTCCTAAGGATTTTAGGTTGGACAAGTTTTGTGAATACCACCAATA
The DNA here is from genome assembly GCA_015680685.1 of Gnetum montanum. NCBI lineage: Eukaryota > Viridiplantae > Streptophyta > Gnetopsida > Gnetales > Gnetaceae > Gnetum > Gnetum montanum. Next base: position 338,418 of record MNCI01025803.1, read on the forward strand.
GTGTGGTCACAACACAGATTATTGTTTGGCATTGCAAGATGACATCCAGAGATTAATCGACTAGGGGAAACTGGTGTTAGATGAAAGCAACCCAGGGCACCTTGAAAACAAATCTATGTATGTCTACATAGATCCCCGAAATGCCAATAATATTGGTTATTTCATCAATGCCATCAGTAGTGACAGTGATCCTAGTTTACCCCAATAGCCATTCATGGTCCACATGCCTCAGCATAGTGCACCAGCACCACCGACGATTGGTCGAAGCTTGCAATAGCCGTTCATTCTAAGAGTCCCTCCATGGGCATCCACCTTTGTGGCACTGACTAGCAAAACCATGCCACCCCACCCATTAACACCTGTAGCTCCATTTTTTATTAGGGGACCGATGCCTTCAACAGCCCCCATCCCATCCAAAATAGCTGAACAACATTCTCATCCTAAAAGATGAGAAGTTCACTTCACAAGTAAAACGTTGAAAGGAAGTACCACCCAAAGTATTTCCAAGCCTACGGCTTCGCCCCTTGCATTTGTGCCTTCATCACCAAAGACAAATGTCGACATGACGACGTAGTCCACATCACTCTACCAAAAAGGGTCTAGACCCAAATCTAAAGTTGTCCCTCCTTGGGAAATTCATCTTTTAGGATGAATAGAAGAGGAGGAAAGCATCAAATAGGGGGATGGACAAGGCCTTTTGAATTTCTTCACTCAGTTCAAACAAGCTCTAAAACAAAAAAACACTACATTGAGCCTGTATGACCTAATCATGACATCCATCTCACACTGTGAGGCTTTGATCCACATGTTGACAGTGACTTCAGTCAACGAAGACATGCCAGCAAAAGAGAAAGTGATTTACTCGGTCATGCTTCCCTTCGCACCTATAGAGCGAGAACAGCCTCAACTCACCTTTTACAACAATGCCATTAGGGAAGATCCTAAAAGATGTCAGGTCACTATAGCATCCCTTTTCATCACAATTCGGGTCAGCCAACACTAGATCTAAAGGGTACATGTTGATGATGGAGCTGCTACGAATGTCATCCCCTTCCCTATTGTGGACAAGTTGGGCTTGGTCGATCAGATCAAACCCACAAAGACTTCATGCCTGAGGTCATTCAATGGGGCGTAGGTTGTGGTGAAGGGCACAATCCACATAGACTTCATAGCAGGGGACCAGTTCCCCGCAAATGCAACATTCATCGTGGTCAAGGAAATGCCAAGGTTTAACCTGGTCTTGGGGAGATCATGGTTAGCGTAGCTTAGGGATGTCTCCTCATCCATACACTAGGAGATCCACTTGCCATACATAGGTAAAGAGGTGATGATCCATGGCGATGAAGTAGCAACATAAGCAATCCACAACGTAGGCATGGAACAGGGCTAAGAAGTTATAACTTCTGAGAATGAAGCACCTCTATTAGTTTACACTAACCATCTAGTAGGAGGTTTAGCTCAGTAGGCTGACCCTCAAAGTGCAAGCGCATGGGCCAAGTTACCCTTTCAAGTGGGGGGCAACGATGTAGATGAAGGCCCCAGTGGAGTGCCTCAGCCTTATGTTTCGCTCAATCTGCATTAGATCAAGAAGCAGCTATGACTAATGTAGCAACTCCATTACTTCCTTCCCACACACCATCTTTGTGCATTTACACAATGGCTTGAAAATACCTAAAACTAGCAATGTGCAATGGCCCGAAATGGCCTAAAACTAGCAACGTGCATTTACGCAAAGGCCCGAAATGGCCTAAAACTAGCAATGTGCATCTACATATCATCCTTATGTTTCGCTCAACCCACGTTGGGTCAAGAAGAAGCTACACCTAGCATAGCAACCCCATTGTTTCCTGCCCATGCACAGTCCTTGTGCATTTACGCAATGGCCCGAAACAGCCTAAAACTAGCAATGCTACGCTATGGCCTGAAACAACCTAAAACTAGTGAAACAACATAAAAATATTAGCTTAACACTTTGAATTAAGAATGAATTAAGCCCCTTTTGGCATTCAGGAGGCAAAAATTGACTAAGGCATGGAATTCACACCTAGCTTGCTCATGTTGTCAAGCTAGCTTGCCCTCAACAAGACCAACCCCTTAGAGCTTCCAAATCAGGCCAAAAAAATCCTAATTTGAATGGGCAAGTCCCCCTCAGGTCCATTGATGATTACCCCAAGTTTTAACATCAAAAATCAAATATTTTGAGTTAAAATTGCACAAACCTTGTTACTCACGCTGAGGTCACGCCCAGGTCATGCTAGTAGCGTGAGTCTAGCATGAGTTCGGCTTGAGTAACTCAAAACAGCCCCAAAACAGCATCAAAATGGTCTGATTTCAAGGGGAAAACTCACCCTAAAGGTCCATTAATGATTTCTTAGAGTTTTGGCCTCCAGAAATTTAGATTTTGGCTCCAAAAATGGTCATTTTCATTGCTCACGCCTAGCTTACGCCTAGGTCACATTGCCAGTGTGAGTCCAGCATGAGTGCCCCAAAAAGCATTAAAATGGTATGATTTCAAGAGGAAAACTCACCCTCAAGGTCCATTAATTATTTATTCAAGTTTCAGCCTCCAAAACTTCAGATTTTGGCTCCAAAAATGGTCATTTTCGTTGCTCACACATAGCTCATGCCCAAGTCACGCTGCCAGCATGAGTCCAGTGTGAGTGCCCAAAAATAGCCCCAAAATAGCCTCAAATGGTTTTATTTCAAGGGGAAAACTCATCCTCAAGGTCCATTAATGATTTATCAAAGTTTCAACCTCCATAACTTCAGATTTTGGCTCCAAAAATGGTCATTTTCATTAGTCATGCCTAGGTCACATTGCCAGCGTGAGTCTAGTGTGAGTGCCCCAAAACAACATCAAAATGGTTTGATTTTGAAAGGAAAAATCACCCTCAAGGTTCATTAATGATTTCTTCAAGTTTCAGCCTCTAGAACTTCATATTTTGGTTCCAAAAATGGTCATTTTCATTGATCATGCCCAGCTCATGCACAGCTCACACTGACAGCATGAGCTACCAAAAGTGGCCTAGAGCACTTCAGAAACACTGTGGGCATGCCAGGACAATATGAACTCATGCTGGTAGCTTTGATGAAGCCAAAAACATCTCAAATAGCCATATGACCACTCATGCCATCATCCTACAGCAACTAGTTCATGGATCGGGAAGTTCCAAGCGAGCTAGAATCAAGATCTCTTATTGTACACTATTATTTTATTGTAAATTTGCAACATTTATGAGCTTTTCAAGCTCTTACACTTCAAATTGTATGCATGAGTGTAATGCAAATCAATACACATTGTAATATATAGTGCATCTAGTCCAGAATGTAGTCTGCCCATGTACATCTATCACACGATCCATTTTTCTCTCATCTCACAGCCATTGATCTCATTCATAAATCCTACTCCCAAGCCTAGCAAAAGGTATAGATACCCTATTCATAGACATAAATGGGATGGGAAATTTTACAAAAAGGATGACCTAAAGAGCATTGAATGGCAACCTTGGGCTCTTGAGCACATGCAACCTCTAGAACTTCAGCATCTGTAAACGCTTCATCCTTCATCCTCCATCCCAGGGCTTGATATTGGACCTGCCATCTACACACACAACTGTGTTTTGACCGGTGCAATTTATTCTTTGAATCAATACAATACAGTATTTTTCCTTCCATTATATTATTTACATTATTTTGGTTTATCGCATTGTTTACATTATTCTAGTTTATTGTGTTGTTTACATAATTCCAATTCATTGTTTTACGTTACATCTACACTCCATTCTACGCTCCATTGACATATTCATATTACGTTTGTTATGATAACCCTAGCGTAATTCATAGCTTATGCTTGGGGAAGTCCTTGGTTGATTTACATGTAGACCATCTAGGGCACTCTACCTTCATTTTTCTAGCTTGCCCTCACGTGAAGGCAAGGTCATTTGTATCTCTTCGGAGATCTTTCGGTGTTCATTTTTCCTCCAGCCTTACATTGATGATTTCGGATGGTACAGAAATTGGCGCTAGAAGGAGGGCCTGGTTTTTCATCCCCATAAAATGTTGATTTTGTTACCCTTCACATGATGCAGATTAGGTGCAGAACACATCCTTATCTCACTTAAACCATACTGATGAGACGCGGTTTACACTAGGCCGCGATATCGCGGCCGACGCAATATCGCTTCTTCTCCTGCCATATCGCGTACGCGATATCGCGTCGCGCCACCATTTCTATAAATAAGAGGCGGCACTCCCTTCATTTCCCAATCCTGGCTAGTGTAGCGAAGCTCTGGCAGATTGATCACTCCAGAGTTAGAATTTTTCCCCATGTGCCCGCAGTAGGAGTCCTAGAGTGAACGG
>MNCI01025803.1:354576-385103 GCA_015680685.1 Gnetum montanum
ATACCTCAGACTTGCTTAACCATACACCGTGACACATACAAGCAAGCCTGGGAAGACAACGAACGATTAACCCCAAGTGTTTCTTGTGGCGTTAAGGCATTTAGTCTGCGGAGTTCGACCGGATCGCACGTGCACGCTCGTATTCGTATGGTGGAGTGTAGGGGTACCTCACCACTCATCACATACCAATCTATTTTTGATTGGATTAAATTGTTGTAAAACTCATATGTTGTGACCGCCACTAAAGACATTAAGTACAACATACACATGCTAGAAAATCCAACGTAGTGTACAACTTAATGTAGCATACACATGTGCTGCTGCACACAATGCAAAATGCACATCATGCACACATGTTCAAGTTGTGCTCATGGTAACATTCATGCCCAGCTTGCTCAAGCCCAGCTTGCTTATGCCCGGGTTGCTCAAGCGAGTTTACTTACGTCCAAGCTTGCTCAAGCTAGCTTGTATACACCTAGGCTTGCTCAAGCCTAGCTTGCTAATGCCCAGGATTGCTCAAGCCAATTTTCTTACGGCCAAGCTTACTCAAGCCAGTTTTCTTATGCCCAGGCTTGCTCAAGCTAGCTTATTCAAGCTCGACTTGCTCAAGCCAATTTGCTTATGTCCATGCTTGCTCAAGGCAGTTTTCTTACGCCCAGGCTTGCTCAAGCTAGCTTGCTTACTCCCAGGCTTGGTCAAGAAAACTTGCACACATGGAATCTTCATAGATTAAAGTAACATTGTCCATCTCTAACATTAATGCTGAAATTTCAAATCCTATGACCGCAACTGAACCCATAGTCACTATTGGAGAGATAAACACTTAAGGGGCAACTCGCTGGTCACTTAGATTACAAGGCAAGGACCCTGCCTATACAATTCTCATCCCAGAATAATACAACTTCATCTACGTAAAGATCCAAGCTAACCTGCCCATTGATCGCATGGAAATGGAAGCAAAATGACATTATGAACTCATCTATAAGGGAGGCCATAACTTTATCCCTTCAGCATATGATGTAATTCCCCTCTCTGAATCCCACCATGAACTCATATCCCAACTCCTCATGGCAAGGAATCAAACATTGTGGCAACCAATCATAGAGCCTCAAAATAGAGATGAGGAAGATGATTTCATGACTTAATCTGAACATGGGGACTTGTACAACACTCTCAGCCCTCATACTTATGCAAACCCATTATTCCACCCTTTCATGTGAGAAAATGTATCTCTTCACGCATTTAAAAGCACTCAGACACCTATTTCTCAATAGGAAACACCCATCCCCATTCCTATTTTCGCTACGACAAACACCCAATTCAATGAGTCCATCCCGGTTATTCCCTGGGTCACCACATTACCCTCTCTTCTACAAGTACAACCCCAACAACTCTCCTCTCAAGCTAATATAGGAGAAACCTTCCCACCCCAAATAATTGGGATGCCATCCATAATACCCACTTCTACATCTATTCATTATATACCACGAGTGAAAATCCAAGGAACATACTTCACTACTTCAACTCAACAGGTTCAAGGTGTTTCCTCACAGCTTGTAACTGGGTAGTGGCCCACACTTGGCATTCAACAACATCAACTAGCTCATTATAACAGACCACCTATTACAATCCCATCCATGAATGTCCCTCAAGTACAACCATCAAAAATCCTACATTCATCTTTCCCACAAACCACACAACAATATAACTATTATCCTGCTCAATCTAACCAACTAGCCGATCCACCTAGTGCCCAAGAATGGGTAGAGGCTAGAAAACTAATGCAAGAATTAATCGATGATGTAAGGCACCTCAAAATTGCAAACACTGAAGAAGTCAAGGTGATGGATTTTTATCAGGATGATCCGATCAGTTCTTCAGTGCTACCATTGACTCTACCAAAAGGAATTTCATTGCCATAGTTGACTAAGTATAATGGAGAGGGAGATCCAAATGCTCACCTAGTTACATTCTAATTAGAGTGTCTATTACATCAGGCCTAGCCTCATGCAATCTTGCATGTGTTCACCATGTCCTTAGACTGGTATCGAGCCCCACTGCATAACTCCATATCCTTATTAGAGGATTTGTTACATCAATTCGTTACCTGTTTTAAGTATAACCTGAAGATTGAGGCCACACTAGATAGTCCAATCCAAATAAAACAAGCACCATTAGAGCGCATACAAAAATTCATCCAAAGATGGAGCGCTGCCCTTAACGAACTTCATGAGCCTATCTCAGAAATGTATTTACTTACAATCCTTAAAAATTCCATGAATGATTTTGTTAAGTCAAAACTCTACTATCTGAACGCTTGTACTTTGAGTCAATAATTTTTCCAAATCAAAAACATAGAAGAGGCGACATAGACAAGTCATGATCCAACTTACTTAACTTTCAAAAGCCAACATACAAAGAAAGATAAAGATAAGTCTAAAACAATAGTCGCAATAGTGGTAAAGACATTTCGACCTAAAAATGCAGGGTAGAAAGGGAAATAACCCACTTCCCCCACTAGTCATGAAAGAACTACTTCTATACCTACACTTGAATCATCCTCTGCCCAAACTACTAACATGATCCATACTCGTACTTTCAAATGAAAAGATCTTGGCCAGTACACACCCTTACCTGTGAAGCCTTCACAACTACTAGACCAACTTCTAAAGACTGGGTTGATTCATGTCTCCTGTAGTATCCCAAAAACACGATCGATACTGTGAGTTGGTTAAAAACCCAATGTTGGCAATAGCTAATGTACCCCATGTTCCAAGAGGTTTTAGGTTAGACAGATTTTGTGACTATCACCAATGTTGTGGTCATGGAACTAATTACTACTTCACCCTAAAACAAGACATACAATGTATGATTGATAGAGGTGAGATAGTCTTTGACGAGGCCAACCTAGTAAGACCTTAAAATCAGTCTATGGGGGTCTACAAAGACCCCCTTAAAACCAAAGACTCTCCCTAAGTGATTAACACCATCCATGTCAGCAACGAACAAGACATCCCATAAAGGCCTTTTGTGATTTGTGTTCTTGCTGAAACTATGTCCACGCTAACACCTCCACAAGCTCCGTTTGCCACATATACATCTTCTACACCATGAAGACCATTCGTCATCCAAGCGCACCCTGAGGTTGCAACAACAAACATGCCATTGCAAACTTGACCCACTCCATTTGTAATTCAGGTACCGAAACACTCCGATGTGCAACCCCCAACAATTCCCCCATGACCCTCATGAGAATGCCTTACCGATAGACTGACTAGGCAAGGTTTGGCCAAAGAAAATCATGTTGATGAGTTAGGACCACCAAAACTCACACCGTTGAATGTTGTCCCTATGATCCCAGTTACTGATCAGCCTAGCACGAGTTGTCAAGACAAGAACTCAGGAATGTCCAATGTCCCAAACCTACCAGCTACAGTTAATAACACAAAAAATTTTCCATGAGAGATACAAATGTTGGGTCAAATGGATCCAGGCTCAATAGGTAAAAGCATTCTGAATAGCAAAGACTTGGCAAGTGCCTTGACGCAAGTTACACAATCCTTAAAACAATAAAATACCTCTCTAAGCCTATATGACCTAGTGATGACCTCCCTGGTAAATTGGGAAGCTCTAGTGCTTATGTTAACTTCAATCTCTGTTAGTGAAGACCTTCCTACGAATGAACAATCTATTTGCGTTGTATTGTCTCCACATCAAGAATCAATGTCCACATCTCTAGGATTTCATGCCAATGACATTAAATAAGACGAAAAAATAAGAGAGGTCACTACTGCCCCTATGTTTATAACAACACGAGTTAACCAATTTAAGATACATAGGGTGCATGTTGATGATAGAGTGGAAACAAATGTAATACCTTTTCTTGTCATTGAGTGACTGGGCCTCGCAAAAAAAAATATGGCCAACATCAACATCATTCTTAAAATCTTTTAGTGGTTCCCATGTCATGGTAAAAGGCACGGTTACCTTGGATTTCATAGCAAGGGACCAGTTCCCGACATAGACCAAATTCATAGTCGTGGATGAGATGCTAGGGTTCAATCTGATTTTGGGATGGCCATGGTTAGCTCAATTGAAAGCCATATCCTCACCAATTCATCAAGAAATCCACCTACCTTATGAGGGTGGTGAAATCATAATACACAAGGATGTAGCAACATCACTTACTGAGGTTAAACTCTCTAAACCTAGGGAAGACACTGCTAACAAAAAGTTAGACATTGGTCAATCTCTAACCTGTGACTTTCCTAAAACAGAGGAAGCATTAGAAGATGCAGACATAGGATCCATTCCCACACATGTCCCTTGGTTAGAACTACCATTTGGCATATCCAACAAAGGGGATGGTGAGTACAAGATCATTCCTACACATCCCATCCTTCATAGAAAATTACGAAAATTAAAGAAATAGATCAAAACCTAAGAAAAACTACCATATGTCTAGAAAGACATTAAACTACCACGCGTCCGCAATGATGTTAAACTAGCCATAGTTAGAGATGACCAGTTCTTCTAAATCCACCGAAACAACTACACTCTCTTCCCTTTCTTGGACAAAGATGCAATAGTCCACCATGACTTTAAACTAACATGCATGGCCTGAAATGGCCTTAAACTAGATCACAGTACATTATCTGTTTACCAAAATCTCGCTATGGCATCCTCATTTACATTTTGCAAATTACGATTTTTGTTTATCTTATGTTTACTAGTCATGATTCTGGTTTGCATTTACGTTCACAAATAAACCTGAATATATATATATAATATAGAGTGTTAACATGGCAATAGGATGATGACATACTACACCATGATCACAGTTATATCTGTTCTCATACATCCCAAAAAACAACAAAACGAGCTGAAAAAAAACTAAAGAAGAACTAACAAAAAGAAATGACAAGACTGACAAGAATAACAAGCCAAGTCATGCACTAGAATTAGGAGTGGGCTAGTTCCCAAGCTCCTCTACATCATCAGCTCCCATCCCACTAGGGCCAGCCTCATCATGATCATGTCCCTACAAAAAAATGCAACAAAAAAAAAAACAAATAAGTAAACATATCTAAATAATTAAAAAAATACAAAACACTAAGAAAAAAAAGTGACATTAACACTAAAAACAAAAAACCACTGGGAAGCTTACATTGCAGCACATGGTAAACAATAAAAATAATAAATTTTACTGATCTGTGGACGTTTGTAGCTTGTGCACGCTAAACAAACCCTGTAACTAATGCTTTGCAACCTTGAGACCCACGTCGTAGCTTGCCTAGGTGCCAAAATAGCAAAAGCAGAGAAAAATAATTAATAAAACAATTCATGTAGGAAAGATCGAAATCAAGAAAGGGTCCTGGCTTCCAAGTTAAGAACATCAACAACATTAACATCTCTAAAAAATGAAGAAAAAACGTTGTAGTTTCGCTAACTCTAATTGCGACGATGGGAAGCAAAGTGTTGTTTTTGCAGTAACTCCTCCACTACTAATGGTGCTATGGATTTAGCATCAATAATAATATCTACCTCAACACTGGAAACAAATCCTACCCTAGAAACATTCATGCCCTACAAAAATTTTAGGAATAATTTTAAATACTCATGCCCTTGAAAAATTTTAGGAATAATTTTAAACACTCACGCCCTAGAAAAATTTACACCAAATGCCCCTGAAACAGCAATAGGAAAGCACCAAAAGAAAAAGGCCCTAAATCTAACACAGCAAGAACCAAAAATTAGAAAAAATTAGCTTTCCCTGGGATGCTCACGCCTAGGCAAAAATCAGCAAAAAAATTAGCAAAAATTAGCTTTCTTGGGATGCTCACAACTAGGCAAAAATTAGACAAAACTAGGCAAAAAATTGGCAAAAATTAGACAAAAAATCATGCAAAAATCAAGCAAAAAATAGATGCGAAATCACCAAAAATCATAGTTTCTTAGGGTGCTCATGCCCAAGAAAATATTGACAAAAATTCCTTTTCTCTGGGCACTCATGCCCTCTCAATCCTTGCACCCACGCTCACGCCCTCATCACTCACACCTTCACCACTCACGCTGGGCATGCCCTGGGTTAAACATACCAATGAATAAATCACATCAAAAATAAGAAATTTCATAGGGTTGAGCATGCTTTGGCCATCACTCACAGTGCTCATGCCATTGCCAAAAGGAAAAGCAACCACAAAAAAAAATGCCAAACTCCAAAACCCTTGTAATGTCCTTGACGCTCGAAATTTATAGCAACTAGAAAGCCACAATACAAACACCAAAATGTAGCAAAATTTTCACTTTGAAACATGGCCAAAATAAACAAAAAAAATTGGCAGCCCTAATGGCTCAGGCTATGCTTGCACTACAATAGAATGCCATGGAACAAAAGCAAAAGAAAAATGTACCTATGCACAGTCCCGGCCCATGAAGAAATCCTAGGCTGAGGAAGACGTTGGAGTAGTTCTTCGCTCTTTGCCACAAACACCAAGCTTGCTTGCTTCTTCCCTTTACCTCCCTTGCCCTTCATCCTGTTTACGCTACCCTGCCCTATTACTCACGCTATCTGCCCTACCCTATTGCTCGTGCTGCTATGCATGCCCTATAACTCATGCTACCTTGCACGCCTTGTTGCTCACGCTGCTATGCATGCCCTGTAACTCACGCTACCCTGCACTTCCTATTGCTCACGGTGCCAACACTAATGCACGCTATGCACTTCAACATTTATTTTCACCCTTGTTTCAAGTTATCCATTGTTTATTTATTTATTCATTTTATGGTGTGTTTCAATTTTTGTATTGTGCTTTTTTTAAATTTAATTTTATCTTATTTATTACTCACTTTGTTTCCATTTTCATGTTCTCAAGATAGTTTTCTTTTCATTTTTTTTATGAAGTAAGAAATAAATAAAAAAAAAGCATGAAGATTGAAAACCTATGAAACCATGAATATCATTGCACTATTATTTACACAAAACGTGAATGCCATGGATGGCCCGGTATGGCCTAAAACTACCATTACATTTCACAATCTTGTTAGGCTAGTCATGTGAAACTCATCTACACTTAAAACCTTCCTCATCAAGAAAATGTCACTCACTCTACTCCTGGTTTAAATTGGCAAGAATAAGCATATGGACAGGAAGAAGCTCCTTTCAACGTTGTCTATCGATGGACCTCACGGGGCCATAAAAAGAGCGATTAATCTAGAATCCTTAGATCTAGACTCATCTACTTATGCTAATTTCGTGGCATCCACTCAAGAAACATTAAATTGCCCTGAGGCTATGACTAAAACTTTGGACTTAGAAGCTGACAACATCACTAAAGATCCCCTCATCGAAGTCCCCAGCACTATGTCTAGTGGTGAAGTTAAAATATTAAAACTAAGTACTCTACTAAATCCACAACTTGCCAATGACATTACATAAGTGCTCAAGAACAACATCAAGACATTTGCTTGGTCATATATCGATATGTTAGGGCTGGACCCTTGAATCATCTAGCATAACATCATCCTCGATGAAAAACTTTGACCAGTAAAGTAAAAAGCACAAAAGGTTAAACCTGAGGTAGTATTGGCAGTTCGTAACAAAATCACGAAGCTCTACCAAGTTGGTTTCATTTGAGCTATTGACTATGCCGATTGGGTATTCAACATTGTTGTAGTCCCCAAGAAGAACGGCAACATTCGCATATGCATTAACTTCCATGACCTCAACATAGCCACTATAAAAGATGACTTCCCGCTACCTAGTATCAATCAACTCGTTGACTCAACTACTAGGCATGCATTGTTATCCTTTATGGATGGATTCTCAGGATACAACCAAATCAGGATCAACCCAAAACACCAACTCAAGACAACCTTCATGACACCTTGGCTCACGTTCTATTATACAATGATGCCATTTTGTCTAAAAAATGCAGGTGCTACATATCAATGAGCAATGACATACATATTTAGCGATTATATGCTTAATTCACTCAATGATTATGTAGACGACATCGTAGTCAAGTCCAAAATAACCGAGCAACACATAAAGCACCTAGACTTGGTACTCAAACATTGTCTCAAATATGACCTTAGACTTAACCTAAAGAAATGCATCTTTGGAGTTAAAATGGAAAAAATGCTTGGCTTCATAGTATCAAAAATAGTAATACGAGTAGATCTCAATAAGTTTAAAGTAATAACTAGCATGCAACCATCTAAGAACCCTACCGAACTATGCAGCTTACAAGGTAGACTACAATTCTTTAGGCGTTTTATTGGAAAACTGACAGACAAGTTGAAACCCATGCAGCAATTACTATGAAATAAAATCCATTTTTAATGGATTCAACAGTGCCAAGAAGCATTTGAAAACATCAAAATAGAGTTTGCTCAACTGCCAACAGTTCATCCCCTGCAAAGTGATAAAACATTTTACATCTACCTCGCCACATCCGATTCATCTATTGTGTCCATGCTTTTCCAAAAGCGAGAAGATGGAGCCAAGATCCCTATTTACTATTTAAGTCATGATTTAATTGCCTACAAACAATGATATAATGACATGGAGAGATCATGTGTTGCCCTAGTATTTTCCTTGAAAAAGTGGCACAATTATCTCTTCCGTAACCAAGTCTATATCATTTGCAAAGATAATGTGCTTTGAGCTGTCACTAACAACATGTATGAATCACGTAAGATAGCTTGATGGAAGATGATAATTGCTAAATTTGACCTACTCTATGTAACTCAATCCTCCACTAAGGGTCAAACAGTAGTTAATCAATTGACCGCTTCACCAACACATGATCGAGCAACAATCAACCCCGAATTCCCTGATGAGAATATTAACAACATAGAGACAATGCCCGATAACTATGATGCAATCATTTACTTTGATGGGGCTTCAAAATCCTGAGGAGGAAGTGCTGCAGCCATCATAATGTATCCCTCTGGAGAAATCTGACCCTTTTCCTATCGACTAACATTCCCTTGTACCAACAATGTGGCAAAGTATAAAGGTCTTCTTAGAGGTCTTATAGCAGCACTAACTGTGAGAATCACATGTCTTGTAGTTCGAGGTGACTCATAGTTGGTAATTAATCAAGTCACTAAAGTCTACACATGCAAGGCTTCTCATCTACAACCGTATTGTGACCTAACTAAACACTTGCTAAAACAACTGATCAACATAGATGTGCAACATATTCCTAGGAACAAAAATACCATCACTGATGGACTTGCTACACTAGCCTTAAACATGACACCTAAGATGTTCCATACGTTACCTAGTTCCATAATAAATTGTACCAAACCCATAACTAACACTCCTGATGAAATACCCAAAGCATCCGTCAGTACTACACAAGCGATAGAATGGTATGATGACATAAAATTGTACCTTCTACAAGGTGAACCATCATAACATCTGACGAGTGCTCAAAAGGACACAGTGCGAAAATGCTCTCGGCAATATGCATTAATATGAAATACATTATGTCGTAGATCCTATGAAGGCATTCTATTAGTGTGCGTTAACAGCACCGACGTTCAAATGATAGTGGAACAGGTTCATGAAGGACTTTGTGGAGGTCATATAGCACCCAAAGGAATGGCAATGAAAATTAGACGTTTGGGCTACTACTAGCCACACATGGAATACGATTGCTTCTCCAGGGTCAAGAAATGTCACATTTGCCAAAAGCATGGTAACCTAATACATGTGCCACCTAATGAGTTGCATACTGCACAAATCACATGGCCAATCCAAAGATGGGGATTAGACATCATTGGGTTGATAACACCACCATCTTTGTGAGGACATAGCTTATTCATCACCACAACCAAATATTTCACACAATGGGTAGAAGCTATTCCTCTCAGGAAAACCACATCTAAATAGCTTTGCAATTTCATATTAGAAAACATCATGACCTACTTTGGTATCCTGATGATCATAGTTACCAATAATGGACCACAGTTTAGCAGTATAGATAATAAAAGCTTTTGTGAAATCCTAGGTATTACACACTCTTTTTCATTAGCATACTACCCACAGAGCAATGGTCAAGTAGAGTCTATGAATAAAACCATCATCATGGTGCTAAAAAATATGTTGAATCAAAGCAAGAGACGATGGAACGAGTAATTAATCTATGCATTATGGGCATATAGAACAATACATTGAACATCCATAGGTAAGACACCATATAGCCTTGTATACGGATCTAACGCTATGTTACCTTTGGAGTTACAGGTTCCCTCATTGCGGATAACACTCTCTAGCCTCCTCGATGAAGGTTAGAACAATGAGCTATGCATCGTTGACCTTGACTCGGTGGAAGAAGAAAGGGTATGAGTGCTTGATCAAATCGAATGGTATCAGAGACAACAATGGTGACATCATCAACACAATCCAAATAAGTATCCAATCAAGGAAGGTGACCTATTTCTCAAGGTGGTCTGTGAACACTCAAATAAATTATCAGCTAACTGGGAAGGACCTTAGTTAGTCATCAAGGCATATGATAACAGGGCATTTAAGCTCATCGACATGAACAGAAATGAGTTCTCCAATCCTAAAAATGACATGTACCTGAAACCATACTACGTCTGATGAGCTTAAGGTACATTTTAGTCCTAGCATCATGACCTAAAATAGATACCACAAAACATCCTGGCATCATGACCTAAAACTGATACCATAGAATAGTCCTGGAGCTATGACTTAAAACTAGCACCACAGAACGTCTTGGCATCATGACAATAAACCAACACCATATAACTCTATCTAGTATGACACTAAACTGCCACACTTGTCCACCAAAGTCCACTAAGACTATAAACTAGCTTTCCTTTTCATAGTCCACCATGACTTTAAACTAGCATTGTACCATCCGTTACGATAATAAACTGGAAACATCCAAAGGATTATGACGTGAAACTAATCTACACAGTCTACCAAGACTATAAACTGGTGACATCATCAACAACTTAGCATTATTTGAAAAACAAATGTTGCTGCAATCGACTGTATGTGCTCACCAAAAACCTGCCACATGATCTATCACATAGAACTTGATGAAATTGATGTTGTTCAAGATTTTGTTACCCATAAAATTCACATGATGGCTCCATTCCATTGGCTATGATCAAGTTCAAAGTACTTTAGCTAAATGATAAATTTATGATTTTCTTGTCCTCTTGGAGTTGTATTTGTAGGATGACACACTTGACGCATTCGTACATAGATGCATTTCCTGATGCATGCAACTAGGTTAATCAATCCATTCATAAGTACATTCCCAACTCCTGATACATCCCTTATTTCCCCATCATGTCCCAATTATCCTATTTAAGTACATCCCCTAGACACATTCTACTCCCCCAAAGCTCTTGATACATTGCTACACACTATGATCCTCTAAGAAGTTTTAACAAAAAACATGGTACATGACACAAAATGCAAGGGCTCGAACATGAGCACAACATTGAAAGTAGGCTCTTTCAAAAAGACCAAAAAGAGAAAAAATTATAAAAGAAAAGGAAAGAAAAAAAAAGCAAAAACAAAATAAAATAAGAAACAAAGAAAAAGAAAGAAAAAGAGAACAAAAAGGTCAAAGAGAAAAATGCACGAAAAAGGTCTTCATAACTTCATTGACATCATGGACTAAAGACCATTGGCTCTTCTCATGTAAGCCCTAGGCAAGAAGGAAATTATCTTGGAAAAAACTTGTGTCTCAAATGATCATGCTGCACATCATCACATGGGTTTGGCTATTTACAATAGGCTCCCTCAAACATGATACAAGGGTCCCATTTCTCCAAAGAATGCACTTCCTATCCCTTGATTCCAAGTCTGCTATATATTGGCTGTTGATAAGGACCAAAAACTGGCTCATCCACCTGAGAGCATCCCTCTCAAGCAGTTCAAATAATGACACTCTTAGACCAATCCCTAATCCTCCTATTTATCCATTTTTACTTAAACTAAATTTCCTCAATCCAATATACTTTTGAACATGGGATGATGACATCTGGCCAGAGGCCAATGAACAATGCTTAGTGTTAGGTTGATCATGGTGTTTTGTACTTCTTTGTCGACACCTCTTGGGTGGATTCCTCTAGACGTCAACAAAGAGGGGCCAATGAAACACCATAAAAATTTATCTTAACACTTTAAAATAAGAATGAATCAAGCCCCTTTTGGCATTTAGGAGGAAAAACATGACTAAGGCATGCAATTCACACCTAGCTTACTCAAACCAGCTTGCTCATGTTGTCAAGCTAGCTTGCCCTCAAAGAGACCAACCCCTCAAAGCTTCCAAATTAGGCCAAAACAATCCTAATTTGAATGGGCAAGGCCCCCTCTAGCCCATTGATGATTACTCCAAGTTTCAACATCCAAAATCCAAGATTTTGAGTCAATATCATACAATCCTTGTTCCTCACACAGAGGTCATGCCCAGGTCACGCTAACAGTGTGAGTCCAACATGAGTAACTCAAAACAGCCCCAAAACAACATCAAAATGGTTTGATTTCAAGGGGAAAACTCACCCTCAAGGTCCATTAATGATTTCTCAAAGTTTCGACATCTAGAACTTTAGATTTTAGCTCCAAAAATGGTCATTTTCATTGCTCATGCCCAGCTCACGCTGCCAGCTTGAGTCTAGTGTGAGTTCCTCAAAATAGCATCAAAATGGTCTAATTTTAGGGGGAAAACTCACCCTCAAGATCCATTAATGATTTCTCCAGGTTTTGGCTTCCAGAACTTCAGATTTTGGCTCCAAAAATGGTCATTTTCATTGCTCACGCCTAGCTCACACCCAACTCATGCAGAGCACTTCAAACACATGCCAAGGGCACGCTAGGACAATATCAACTCACGCTAGCAGCTTTGATGAAGCCAAAAACATCTCAAACAGCCATATGACCACTCATGCCAGCATCTTGCAACAACTAGTTCATGGATCAGGAAGTTCCAAGTAAGCCAGAATCAAGATCTCTTGTTGTACACTATTATTTTATTGTAAATTTGAAACATTTGTGAGCTTTTCAAGCTCATACACTTCAAATTTTATGCATGAGCATAATGTAAATAAATATACATTATAAGATAAAGTGCATCCGGTCCAGAACGTAGTCTGCCCATGTACACCTTTCACGTGATCCATTTTTCTCTCATCTCACAGCCATTGATCTCATTCATAAACCCTATGCCCAAGCCTACAAAAAGATATAAATACCCTATTCATTGACATAAATGGAGTGGAAAATTTTGCCAAAAGGACGACCTAAAGAGCATTGACTAGCAACCTTGGGCACTTGAGCACATGCGACCTCTAGCACTTAAGCATTTGCAAATGCTTCATCCTTCATCCTCCATCTCGAGGCTTAACACTAGACCTACCATCTACACACACAGCTGCATTTTGACTAATGTACATTATTCTCTGAATCAATACAATACAGTCTTTTTCCTTCCATTGTACTATTTACATTATTCTTGTTTATCACATTGTTTACATTATTCTAGTTTATTGCGTTGTTTACATCATTCCAGTTTCGCATTGTTTTACATTACATCTACACTCCATTCTACGCTGCGTTGACATATTCGTAGTACATTTGTTACGATAACCCCATTGCAAGCCATAGCTTATGCTCAGGGAAGTCCTTGGTTGATTTGTTTGTAGATCATCCAAGGCACTCTACCTTAGTTTCTCTAGCTTGCCCTCATGCGAAGGCAGGGTCATCTGTATCTCTCTAGAGATCTTTCGACATTCATTTTTCCTCCAGCCTTACATCAACGATTTCGAATGGTACAACTAGCAATGGCCCAAAACGGCCTAAAAATAGCACATGAAAGCATAAAAATTTTATACAAAACATAGTGCATATACAATGCATATGTTAATGTAGAATCAATTTCTTTTCTACAGTCCATCCCGTTATTCAAAATTCTAGCCTCCTAGCCAATGTTTACAAGAATCTTACAACGGTTCAAAATTTCAAAAAAATCTCCAAAAAAAGAGGATCCCATGCTGTCATGGGTTGTTCCTATCTACATTATCTTTGCCACTCGCTATTGCATCATTCCCCATTGCATTGCCTTTCCCTATGTTATGCTCTCCCGATTCTTCATTCCCTCCCTCTACGGGCCCTATGCCTTCATCCGGAGCTTGCATCATAGGAGTGAAGTAGTGAGTTGAAGCAACACATGCAAATCACAATAGAGCATAAGCATAAGAATACAATAGAAAAAAACTAACTTGAGAAGGGCCTACATCTATCTCAAAGGGTATTTAGTCTAAGCTGAGCTAGAGGTGATGCCAGACCTCCTCTACAGTAATATCTACCCAATGCCTTTTTCCTTGTTTAGCATCTATTACAGTAGCTCTCTCCCTCTTGGCGATTGTCCACCTCGGTAGCCCTAGAGAAAAGAAGATGATCATGGTCTATCCTCTAGGAAGGTCGAATTTCTAGTCAAGAGATTCTGTAACCTTTACCTACTCTTTGAACCTAGCATAAGCCTCTGAAGTGTCAATGGCATTTATGAATCCTTGATATGTAAACGTCTTCATAGTAGCATCGTGGTATAACTTATGATGGGTGGCATTTTTCCATTTATACATATGTTTATGATTTCTCTAGGAATACCCCTATTCGTAAACCTTGGCACTGAAGTATTTTAAATCCTAACACTTTTGGTCTAATAGGTCCATCTGCATCTGCTGCTCTATTATCTCATGGGTGGCCTCGATGTTCTGATGCACAACTATCAAAAACTTGGTGTAGTCTATCAAAGCTGTGTGCCAGTCCTCATTATTAGTGTCATGGGCTATGAGGAACTAGTTCCTTGACTTGAGATCCTCCACCTCGGCCCTCATTTAGCCTCCCTTTGCTTAGCCCTTTGGACCTGTTTCCATAGGTCCTCATTGACATGCTTATACTCCCATAAGGAGTGTGCCGAGTGCAATGCGCATTTGCAAACCTCGTCATATGTGCAACAAGACACCTCAGTCACTTCAGGTAGGAATGTGGATACGGTGCCAACTTTCAAAGGTCATGCCAGGTCCCATTTGAGTCATGAAGCTGCCATAACATGAAGAGCATACCAGTCACATTAGTATAGCAAAAGTAGCAAACTCAGGAAATTCTAGCATAACGATATGAAAGAAAATAACAATACTACTTACCTACTTTAGGGTCCACCTTCTGAAGATGGCTAACCATGTCATCAATGATCCCCTCCATGAACATGAATTTCTCGGGGACCTCAGCCCATGATTCCGCACGAATCAGAGGAGGTCCTATAGCATCAACGATAGCATCTGTCACATAACCAAACATGTTAGCAATGACCAAAATGGGCTATGACAAGGTAGACATATTACCGAACTCACCAACATCCAATTGCATTCTCTCTTCTTGTTGACACAAAATGATGATGCTAGTCTCGCCAGAGGTTCTCGTAGGGTCCCTATGGACCTCTTCTTCATGCGCTGGTGCCTTTCCTTTTAGGAGACCAGTGTCTTTTTTATTCAAGGGAGACTCCTCTTCATCAGTAGGAGGGTTCTCCCTAATAACAAGAGCCCCTGTCTTAATGATAGGAGCTCCCTTTGTTTCGACCAGGGCCCTTCTCTTTGAGATTGAGGCCCTTGTGTCTTTATTCATCATCCCTATCCTAAGGGCCGACACTCTTTGTTGCCTTCTTCTTCTTCCTCTTCATCTTTTGATAGTTAAGAAACAGGTTTGCATTAGCTCAATGAAAGTTAGCCTAAGGAAGGTGCTACGCTATGCTATGCCACTTAACGTAGCATAGTGTAGTAGACAACAACAAAATCAGCATTAAATGAAAGTGCTTACCAATAGGGGGTTCCATCCTCTATAGTTTAAGTCGTACTCTTCACCCCTCCTCTTCCTTTGCATGAAGGGTTTCCTTGGTTAGAGGAGGTCTCTTCCTTTGCAACTTGCTAGCCACAGTCTAAAGTACAAGACATTCACCCCATGACCTGCTACCGTCTACTGTGGGGGATGTCTCTCCTATGTTGTCTTGGCCGCAAACGTTGTAGGCCACCCGATCCTTACTAGTTACAGAAATGACTTCCCAATTATTTCTAAGGGATCTTGGGCTTGAGTGGTCTAAAGAATTTGGCAAATCCATGGTCTAGAGATCTGGTCGTGATTTCGCATGACCTAGACTCCTTTCTCCTAAACCACCAGGAACTCCATGAAACACTTTAGGAATGCTATGTAGAAGGCATAATGGATGTTGGAACGGGACTCCATTTTCTTAAGGAGCTCCAACATCTTCGTCTGCAAGCATTTAAATAGAAACTTGACCTAGTTGTAATAGGCCCCCTCCTCCATAACTTCGTGCATCATCCAAGCTTGCTCGATTCCCATGACCTTCCCTTGAGAAAGCAGTTGGGGAAATGCACGAGCACGAAAGAAAATGTAAACCCCCTTAGCGAGTCCTTCTTTAAGCCTTTCCATGGGGAGCCCCTTGTGCTCCTTGGTAAGCCCTATGTACTCCTGGATGTCCTTCTTCTAAAGGGTCAGCTCCATCTTGGACTTTGATTCTATGAGGATGCCATTGGTAGGGATGTCGAAGAGGTTCACAAACACTTGGTCATTGATTTCATTGACCACCCGTACATCATGTATGCACCAATGAAAGAGGCTCGTCTTGTCGGAAAAGGATTTGACTAGGGAGAGCATCTCTATGGTAGGAATGTTTAGATTCAGGGCCAAGAATAGGTACATAAACCCCATGTTTTTGATGTTCTGGACAAGGGAGTCCAAGGCCACACTATTTATCTACCGTTGGCTCATCTCTACTTCTCCATACTTGAAGTAGATAGTCATCCCCTGTGTCTCGGTGGTTACCACTGTCACCTCCTAGGGCCTCTTCACCACTACAATAGTTTTCATAAAAAACATTAGCATAAAAATGTAAAACGTTCAAAAAATGCAAAGACACTTAAGCATGTAGCACTTACGGTTCAGCCTACCAGGTCAGTACGGTAGTAGGAACTATAGAAGACTAATTAGAACCTGATCAATGGTGATCGGTTTGAAGGGCTCTTCCCACCCCTCATCCAACCAACCAGACCCCTTGCACTAAGCATAGGGAATGGGGTATAGGTATGAGTAGGTGGGATATTCACCCCCACATTAACCAATCACACTTGCATGTAGGTTCTTAGCAAAAGAGAACTCTTGTAGGACTATCCATGTCATAGTTAGCAGACCCGATCAATCGTGAACCCTGTCCTTGTTAATGTAGAACCTGGTAGCAAGAAACACTATTAGCATTTGGCCAATATAGCAAGCGTCGCATAACATAGTGGAATAAGGCTACAAGAAACTCACCCACCAGCATAGTAGATAGTCCTTGGTGGGTTCTGGAAGCATGTTACCATGTGATGTGCAATAAAAATGTGTTGTAAGAGTGGTAGCAGCTTTACTCAGGCATATCCCAGATCTAGGATAAATGCCTCAACCCTATTGGGCCTTGAATGGATCCTTCTCCCTACCTACTAAAGACTACTCCATCCATCAAATACCTCAGGATGTCCTAGCTTGCCCCAAGCAATATGCCTTCTATTATGATAGTCTCCTCCTCCTCCTCTAGGTATGAACAAATGATCACACTAAAGCGTTGGAGAAGGTATTGCAAAAACTCTTGTACCCCTTCCCTGATCCATTACCCTCACTCTCCCATACATATCTGGGGAGGAGGGATGTTGGCCATGGGTTTGTGCATGTGACACAGGACCCTTGAAATTTCAAGGACAATCAGGTTGGGCCTCAGCCCCACCCTACACAACATAATCAGTAAGTGTTAGCATCATGTTTAAGTGCAATACACATGCAACATAGTAGTTCCTAGCAGCTCATGCATATATCGTAGTATAACCCTCTTCCTACACAGAGCATAGTAAGAACATAAAAACAATAGTGTAGAAAAAATATCCTAATGTAGAAATAGAGAAATTATCCCTAATAGAGTAATTAAAAACATGCCTGAACAAAACACGTGTTGCACCATTGCATCACACATGGCCCAGCCCTCCTGAGGGTTCTACGTTACACCATTTGAAAGCCAAGTAACTTAAACTTTCTAAGCCCCCACGATTATGAAAACCGTAGTAGTGGTGGTTTAAGCAACCTTACATGCAATGATGGCATAGCATTTATGCATCTTCCATGGCTAAAATGGAAATAGTGGCGATGCAAAGGCCAAAACAACACAATGACAGAGAATGCAAATGATTGAGACTAGGATACACAATGAAAGCAGAAAACAAAAAACAAAATCATGAAAAGAAAATAGAGGAAGCATAGTAGCCTAATGGGTTAATGACATGTTTTCCCAAGATGAAACATGTGCTTGTGTCATGTGCCACAAGGTTTTCTTCACCTCCTCAACCTTTGTAAGCACCAGGTAAGTATTTTCCTTCTTAAGAGCCATCATCCTGCTTGTAGATTTCTCCTCTTTACTATGCAAAAAACTCACCTTGTTCACTACTATCATAATTTCTTCACGCTCCAAAATCACCTTGTGCTCCAATATGGGTCCTACGCTCTTATGGTGAGAATGGCAAGCTTACCAGGGTTTTATCTCTATTTATGACTATAATGGTAAGATAGGAAAACTTGCTGCTCTCTCTCTCTGATTAATGCAGAGTGTGTCGTACAGCGTAGCATGCTCACCACGACATCGTAGCACTATTTGGCATTTAAAACCTTGACACACTCCAAGCTAATTGTTTGATTTCCCAAAAACAAAAAAATATATTTGTTTTCGTTAAGGGTCTAAAAAGACCCTTAAACTAGCAACCCTAGCAATTGTAGTGTTACCGGTCTGTAAAGATCTTAAACTAGCAACCCTAGCATAGTTGCACCTTTAATGGTCTGGAAAGACCTTAAATTAGCAGTTTCAACTTGTTATATGTCCACAATTCATGATGATGTTAAACTAGAAACTTCGCACTTTTGCATTTGCAATTTTGCAATTTCTAGTAGTTTCACATTTTCATGTTAGCAGTTTGCAATTTTTAACAAGCTTCACATTCTTGTGCCTTGGTGATCCGTGATGACATTAAATTGGCAAGCTTTTAAGCTTTATATCATCATGCTTCGCAAGTTGCATCTCGTCGCTATTTTGCAAATTTGCATTATACGTGATCTCTACCAATAGATGCTACTTAACCAGGCTTTCATCTCATTTTGGCAGGTCAAGTAAGAGATGGAAATTTATCGCAATCTCTCCACACCCTTAATGTTAGCAGGTCCACATGGAAAGCTCACGAGATAGTTGAACCCCAAACTGACAGACTGGGGATCGACCACAACTAGCACTATAGCAACCTTAGAAGCATCCCTAGACTGGCCCGAACATCTGGTCCAAGCCCTAGACTTAGAGGTTGGGGATGTAACCAAGGATCCTTTCATCCACATGCTTATGACCATGTCCAAGGGGGAGTTAAGAATGTTAAAGCTTAGTTCCCTCCTAGATGCACAGATCCATGAAAACATAGCCAAGATTCTGCAAGACAACATCAATGTCTTCACATGGTCATACAGTGACATGTCGGATCTAGATCCATGGCTGATACAACACAACATCATCCTAGACCCACGCATAAAGGTAGTCAAGTAGAAGGCTTGCAAAGTTAAGCTTGAAATCACATTGGCCATGAGGGATGAAATCACCAAGTTATACCAAGCTAGTTTCATCCATGTAGTTTACTACTTGGAATGGGTGTCCAACATCATTGTGGTTTCGATGAAATCATCTTTCAAAGGAAACGAGAGGATAGTCTAATGGAAAGCAATAACCACAAAGTTCAATTTACACTATGTAAGTTAATCATCGATGAAGGGTCAAGCCATAGCGACCCAACTCACGGCCTAGCCTGTCGAAAACCAGGAAACCATAGACCCCAAATTCCCAGATGAACATGTCGGCATTATAAACATCATCCCATCACATCTCGGAGCCACTTTACATTTTGACGGTGCCTTAACTGTGCGAGGAGGTAGTGCAGCTACCGTCATTACATATTCCTCTATGGAAATGCACCCATCTACTTATCATTTTGCATTCCCCTATACCAACAATGTGGCAAAGTATGAGGGGTTACTCAGAGGCCTCTTAACTACCCAAGCACTACACATACAACACCTGGCAATTCGTGGGGATTCAAAACTGGTTGTGAATCAAATCACAGAGGTCTATGCCTACAAGGCTACACATCTACAACCCTACTATGACCTAGCAAAAATCCTACTTAAGCAATTTGCAACCATAGATGTGCAACATGTGCCACGTAATGAGAACACCATGGCAGATGCCTTAGCTACCTTGGCACCAAAAATTCCACCACACTTGTTCGTAAACCTAGCAAATTTGATTATCGAATGCACTGAGCCTATCACTTAGGTGGGACACATGGCCTCTGTCAGTGCTACGGATACCCAGGAGTGGTATGCCAACATTAAAGCCTACCTACAACATGGCAAAACCCAAGGTGAATTGACATCTACCCAGAGAGATGCAATTTGCAAGCATGCATGGAAGTACATGCTAATGGGAAATGATGCCCTGTGCCAATGTTCCTACAATGGGAGATTGTTGGCATGGGTGGGTAGGAAGCAAGCACAAAAGGTAGTTAATGAAGTGCATGAGGGACTGTGTGGTGGACACATAACACCTAGGGCTATGGCTTTAAAGATCAAACACCTAGGGTACTATTGGCCCCACATGGAGCATGAGTGCCTATCAAAAGTTAAGACATGTGACATGTGCAAGAGATACGCAAATCTCATATACGTCTCACCCACGAACCTACATCCAATGCAGATCACCTAACCCTTCCAACAATGGGGACTAGACCTCATAGGGCGTATCACGCCTAAATCCTCCATAGGCCATAGTTTCATTATCACTTCCACTGAGTATTTTACTAGGTGGGTGGAGGCTATCCCTCTGAGGAAAATGACATCATAAAAAATCTACCAGTTCATCCTAGACAACATCGTAACAAAATTTGGGCTTCCAATGACTATTGTGACCGACAATGGGCCACAGTTTAGCAGTACGGAAACCCAAGCCTTCTACAACAATCTAGGCATCAAGCATTAATTCTCCTACCTATATTATCCGTAAGTGAATGGGCAGGTGGAGGCTACAAATAAGTCCATCATTAACTTACTCAAGTAGATGCTTAGCAACAACAAGAGGAGGTGGCACAAGCAAATCCTCTACATTCTATGGGCCTACAGGATGACTGCAATACCATGATAAGTAAGACTCCTTAAAACCTTGTATATGGATCTAAAGATGTGTTGCCTCTTGAGTTGCAGGTACCATCACTCCAAATGATCCTTTCTAACATCATGAGCAAAGCCCAAAATAATAGTTGTGGATCATTGACCTCGATTCAATAGAAGAGGAGCACGCGCAGACACTGAGTCGCATAGAGCACTATCAGACTAGGAAATAGTAAAAGCACCATGTAGACCCGCATCGGTGGCCAGTGTAGAAGGTAAACCTCATCCTCAAGGCTATCCGTGAGTATGTGAGTGTTGGCACATTTTGGCCATTTCATGGAACAGTATGGCTCTGAGATTAGAGATAGTCCAAAGCTTCTTGCCGTGCATGAAGAATTTGGAGGATGGAGACCTGAGTTGGGTGTTTTAAGATATGATTTTAAGAAACAAGGGTTGTATTGGGTAGACGCTAATAAGAAATCAAGATTTTTTGAGACATTGAAATGAATTAGTTTTATTTATTTTATAATCAGTGCATCCAAAGTTGTGTGAGGATGCCACGAGGTGGAGTAAAATTCATGATGCTCAGTACCCTAGATACAGGATGAAAAAGATGGTTGTTGGTATGAGGGTTATTGGCATCTGTGTTTGCAAATGTTGTCAGCTGCCAAGCTAAGGCATTTATCAACAATTCTAAGTTCCAAATTCAAAAATGTTTTCATATATTATTTCATTAAAAGCCCAAGAAAATCTTGCATGTGGAACGTTGTTTAAATGGATTAAAAGCACGAAGGATGAGGCAACCTAAGCCATTCCTTAAAATCATAGACACCATTGCCCGAGATAGAGTTTAGCATGGATTAAAACACTTGTGCCATTACCATGGGAGCAGGGAGCACCTGGTGATTCTCTGCTATTTTTTCCGCCTAGGGATTATTTGGTATTTGTTCTTCACATTGCTGGCTCATGCTGCAAACTCAGCACATAGATCTGCAATTGCTGCCACTATGCCAAATGTAGTTAGTTGTGAAGGGAGGGCTGGGAAGTAGCCAAGAGCCATTGCTGGAGACAAAGATGGCATTTAACGGTCAGCGCCGACGAACGAACAAACATCCATTCATCTGAATGGAGCATGTGTTCTGCAAGATCATGATCATAGACCATCAAAATGAAGCTCAGTAAAACCTTCTCAAAAGATGACTACCTTCTTAATTCTTGTATCAACAACCAATCCCTTGCACAGGGCCAGAAAATTGACGCCCACCTGCTTGTCACCGGTGTCCATGTCGAGCACTCAACTCTTCTCGGCAAGATCATTGCCATGTCCCTTTCAGGAATCCACAAAGAGACAAGAACCGGGAAGAGGATGAGGAGAAACAACAACTCCCCTGCATTGTGTAGAATCCACTGGTGAATCGGCTCTTCACTGTGGTGGATCTCGAACCGGCAACGTGGTCGTTCAACGGCACATTCTAAGCCCCATCTATGGACAACTACTTTCTCATGCTTGGCAACTACTTCTCGCATGTCCAGCTATGGTTACGAGTTTGAACTACCATGTACAATCTGGGGAACCATGGAAACAATGACTATCTTTCTGTAGGTCAAACATCGTTGCCGCACCTATTTTTGGCTCTATTCATGCTGTATCCTGTACTGTTACTGGTATGGTGCTATGTTTTCTTGAAGAGTAATGATAAGGCCATGTGGTTCATTTCCATCATTGGAATCATCATCCTGGGTCATCCCTAGTACTGCCTCTACTTGCAAAGAAAAAATGAAGAAGAAGGAAGGTCTGTGGTTTTCAGCGGCATTTTACTGGTCACGATTGAAGGAGACAGCGAAGAGGGCTGCAGCAGCACCAGCACCACATACAGCCATGGTGGATGTGGACAATGTGGAAATGGTAGCGGCAGGAGTAGTAGCAGTAGTAGGACCAAGAGTAGGCAGCCGATGGTTAGGGTTTATAGTGTTTCAACTCAAAATTAAAATTTCCAGCAGAGTAGTAGTGGAAAGAGTAGCGGCAATAGAGCAACAACAATGCAATGGAGGATGATGTTGTGGCTCAAGATGGTGCTACCAATTTTTTGAGCATTACTGATGCTATCAAGGCAACCCTCATAATAGCACAGATGTGCATATCATCTTTGAGAAAGTAGGAGTTTACTAGGAGTATGTTTTGCTGCCCAATTCTAAGAAGAATAAAGATGTAACGCCATTCGGTACATGGCCAGAGAGGCTACAAATTAGGAAGTGTTTAATATTTTTAATGATGTTTTGACCAAGTATAAAGATCACACGTGGTCCCCAGAATGTAGATTAATTCCATCAAGTTAGGGACCAATAGATATATATTTATTATGATTACTATCTCTATTACTATGATTTAAAGAAAATATTTTATGATTTAAAAAGGAAAAGACAATTATGGGATATTTGTGTAACATCCTATAAAAGGAGACATTTGGCTATTATCCCTTTTATTCCTATATGATAGTTACAACTATAATATTTATAACTAAATTGTACCCTTTTTTATCTCTTTGGTGGTTGCAACCACCCAAAATTGTTGTAACTTACCTAACTTGTTGGGCAAGTAACCTCCTAACTTGTTGGGCAAGTAATCTCCTAATTGGTTGGCCAAGTTACTTGGGAGAGAAGTTAGGTGAGATATTTTTGAATATGTAACTTCCCTACCTACCTTTAAACCCTATAAAAAGGCTTCAAGGGTCAAGGGGGATCATCATACAAGAGGTCTCATACATTACACTTTTGAGAAGACATTGGGATCACACTTGGGCTCTCACTCGGAGACATACTTGAGGTCTTGAGAAGAGCTTTGTAAAGAAATTATGAACGATTGCTTGTAAGATGGCTTCCTAGAGTAAAGATTTTAGCCTCTTTGTCGTGGTCCTGTGAGTTATGCATTTCATTTTTTGTTTTGTTTAAATTGTTTAGCTAGTGGTTTAGATAGTATCATCCTTGGCAAGTAATTTTGGGATTTTTAGATTGCTCTTACTGTTCTTGTTGCCCGATAGAAATTTCTATTAAAATTTTTCCATAGAAGCACTTGTGTTTAAAAGACTTGAGAGCATTTTAGTAGTAAATTTTGTTATTGTGTAACGTGTGGGAACTGCTATTGGTATTGTTGTAAGAGAGCCTCTGTTTGTAGTCACGCCGTTAAACAATTCAATAGTCGAGAGGGTTCAGAGAATCTTTGGTATTTTGATGGGACCAGAATAGCTTCTTTTTATCTTTAAAGTGAATTCTCATGGTTTTTCATTCAGAAATTGTCAAGTCTTTGAAAGGTTCTATTTGAATGCAATCTTTGACATATATTATCTAGCCAAAATGGAGTCTCGTACATGGTAGTTTACACAGCAATTTTTGGTAGCATAGTAGGATTGTCTTGAAGATATTGGTTGTTTGAGCCTAGGAAGTTTGAACAATTTGTAGTTATTGAATTTGGGATAGCTTTATTGCGAAGTGTTTACTTGTATCATTTTACCTTGTTTAAATATTTGAGGTTTACACAAATCTTCTTTCTTTTCTTTTCTGTTTATTTCCATCGAATCTTGCTCTATTTCTAGTTTTCTTGTGGAACTATCTCTTTCTCTGGGGAAAATTAGGAGTAGATTGCAGAGTTGTGCTCAAATGTTTTTGCAAAATTTTATTTGTTACAAGTAGGTATTATAAGGACCGTGTAGACTAGATAGTTGAACAAAATAGGAAATTTTCAACAACTCACAGTATTTGGCAAAGTTGGCTGAATCTCTTCAAAGTAAGTCATTTGTACTTTACACGCAACACAATCATTACATTTCTCACAACCGCACACTGCAAAAACACATACACATACTCACATTAACTACTGAGTTTATTTGGAGGTATCTGGGCCTTGGTGTTGGTAGAGACCAGCAGGCACTTAAAATCTTGTTCGAGGACACTCGTTGGTGGTCACGTCCCAAACGGTCGCCAACAGTTCTTTTGGCATAGAAGGAGGGCTGAAAATAAAGCCTCTAGGTTCATAAGCCTTATACTTTTAATACATCAACAATTCTTTGTTACTATAAATGCTTAAGAAATTAGATACTATTTTCAGTTCATGACCAAGAAGATTTATAGTTTGGAAAGTTTAAAAGTTTTAAAAAATATTCTAGATTCTAAGACTGATTCTTCATTAGAAGAAGAAGAAAAGAAAGTTTCTGAATTGGGAACAAGTAGTGGAGTGAAAACTAGAAGATCAAGAAGATCACCCATTATCTCTAGTTTGTCAATTCATAAGAGAAGATCTAGAAAGTCTAAGAGTTCAACATTTCAAAGGAATAGGATGGCAAATCCTTGGCAAGGAGTTACACCATTAGGATTTCAGAATTACAATGACATTCTTAAGTTAGTTTACAAATATTTGCCTGAGCCTTTTATTCCTGGGAAAGTTTATTTAGCTGAAGAATATATTCACATGTTTGAGTTAGCTTTAGCTCATGCAAATATTCAACATCAAGATCAAGCTTGTAGATTGTTTGTATCAAATCTAAAGGATATGGCTCAGATTTGGTATTCGAACTTACCAAGTAATAGTATTACAAGTTGGGATGACATGAAGAATCTTTTCTTGGCCCAGTTTGGTAATCAATTAGATCAACAACAACTATATTTTGGGCTAATACAAGCTAAGCAAGGAGCTATAGAGTCTATTAGAGATTTCAATATTAAGTTTCAATGAATTTGTGGACTCTTTTAAAGGCAATATAGGCCATCAGAAGAAATGTTTAAGGAAACTTACCTTAAGGATGTCAACCCCAACATTTCAATTTGGTTAAGGAGAACTCCAAACTTAACTACACTAAATGACTACTTTAGTGAAGCTATACAGTTAGAAAAATAGTTGAACTTGAATCCTGAAGAAAATATTGCAATTCAAAAAAGAGAAGAAAGAGTTATGATTCCTATGCAAGATTTTGCTCAATTTAAAGCTTTACCAGGTCCATCTCATGTTAAGATAGAGCAAGAACATGAAAGAGTAGGATCTGAAAAAGGACAATTAATGAGAGATATGTCTAACAAAATAGTGAAGCTTGAAAAAGCATTGGCAAGAGTTAATATCAAGGAAGAAAGGAAAAATAGAAAGCATAAACATCAAGACACTAAGTTAGTAGAAGATGAGGATGAAAGTGATCTTATTATGTCCAACTTTCTTGATATTGAATCTGATAATGAGTTATCTAGTGTTCACTATGCAAGTAAATCTTCTAGCAATGGATCTAGTGATACTTCTTCTCTATCAAGTTCTGAAGAAGATATGTCATCAGATGAAGAGTGTAATAACAATGAGGAAAATGGATATAGTCTTCGATCTAAGGAAAGACTAACTACTTCTAGAACCCCAAACATTATTATTGATCCATCTATTAAGAGAAAAGCTTTTGAGCCAAGTAGAAAGGATAAGAATAAAGGTAAAGACAATCAAGTGGAGGAAAGCACTCCAAATCAGTCTTTTAATAAATGGATAAAGAGATCAAGCTTCATTGGTGATGGAGAATATGATTTGATTGAAGACCTTAAACATGTTAAGGCCAATATTAGCCTCTATCAGTTGCTTCAAATAGGAGATTAGCAAAGAAAGGCTTTAGAATTCATTAAAGGTAAAAGGAGAGCTAGAGAATCAAAATTAAGTTATGTGTCTAACAATGATGAGAAATTAAAGACTTCGTATGATAAGGAAGCTCCTCCTTTCCTTTTGATAATGAAATTAAAGGATAAATTCTTACATAATTGTTTGGTTGATTCCAGAGCTATGTCTACAATAATGCCATTGTCTATATGTAAGAAACTTGGTTTGATTCCTGAAAAATCAAATAGAAAGATTGTTCAACTGAATAAAAGTAGAGTGAAGATTGTGGGTCAATTACCAAGTATTCTATTGGAAATTTCTTCTGAACCTTGCATCAAAAGTAGAGTAACTATTCAAGTGGCAGATATACTAGATTCACATAGTCTCTTATTGAGTAGAAGTTGGAGTAAGAATTTCTTAGGTTACATATCAACAGATTATTCTCACATGTGGTTACCTTAGAAAGGAGAACCAAATCAAATCTACATCTATAGTGAACCATTGATGATAGATAATATTATTTCAAATCGAAGAAGTAAAATGGCTGAAAAAGGAGGTGTTGAAAAACAAAATTTGTATATTCCAAGAAGATGAGAATTCATTTGAGAAAGAAGATGAGAAGGTTAGAGATATGAGGATTCCTATCAGCGGAATCCTCCCCATTCTCTTCCCATCTCAAGAATACTGCATGAACAAAGGACTTGATAATGTACAATTTGTTGTTTTTGTTAGGAATGAGGTTTTTATACCATCAAACCTTACGTTTGATGGAAATTTTCCTCCAAAAATATTTCTATTTAGTTGTAAAAATTCAATAAAAGCTCCAAGTACAGTTCAGTTTTAAAATGAGGCATGCATAAATTTCTTTAAGCTTTTAAAGGGGGTAGAAATGTTGGCACATTTTGGCCATTTCATAGAACAGTATGGCTATGACATTAGAGATAGTCCAAAGCTTCCTGCCATGCATGAAGAATTTCGATGGAGACCTGAGTTGGGTGTTTTAAGATATGATTTTAAGAAACAAGGGCTGTATTGGGTAGACGCTAATAAGAAATCAAGATTTTTTGAGACATTGAAATGAATCAGTTTTATTTATTTTATAATCGGTGCATCCAAAGTTGTGTGAGGATGCCACAAGGTGGAGTAAAATTCATGATGCTCAGTACCCTGGATACAGGATGAAAAAGATGGTTGTTGGTATGAGGGTTATTGGCATTTGTGTTTGCAAATATTGTTAGCTGCCAAGCTAAGGCATTTATCAACGATTCTAAGTTCCAAATTCAAAAATGTTTTCATATATTATTTCATTAAAAGCCCAAGAAAATCCTGCATGTGGAATGTTGTTTAGATGGATTAAAAGCACGAAGGACAAGGCAACCTAAGCCATTCCTTAAAATCATAGATGCCATTGCCTGAGATAGAGTTTAGCATGGATTAAAACACTTGTGCCATTGCCATGGGAGCGGGGAGCGCCTGGTGATTCTCTACTATTTTTTCCGCCTGGGGATTCTTTGGTATTTGCTCTTCATGTTGCTAGCTCATGCTGCAAACTTAGCACATAGATCTGCAATTGTTGCCACTATGCCGAACATAGTTAGTTGTGAAGGGAGGGCTAGGAAGTAGCCAAGAGCCATTGCCGGAGACAAAGATGGCATTTCATGATCAGTGCCGATGAACGAATGAACATCCATTCATCTAAACGGAACACGTGTTCTGCAAGATCATGATCACAGACCATCAAAACGAAGCTTAGTAAAACCCTCTCAAAAGACGACTACCTTGTTGATTCTTGTATCAACAACCGATCCCTCACACAGGGCCAAAAAATTGATGCCCACCTGCTTGTCACCGGTGTCCATGTCGAGCACTCAACTCTTGTCAGCAAGATCATTGCCATGTCCCTTTCAGGAATCCACGTAGAGACAAGGAGCGGGATGAGGATGAGGAGAAACAAAAACTCCCCTGCACTGTGCAAAATCCACTGGTGAATTAGCTCTTCATTGTGGCGGATCTCGAACCCACAACGCAGTCATTCAATGGCACATTCCAAGCCCCGTCTGTGGCCAACTACTTTCTCATTCTTGGCAACTACTTCTCGCATGTCAAGCTATAGTTATGGGTTTGAACCACCATGTACAATCTGGCCAACCATGGAAACAGAGACTATCTGTCTGTAGGTCAGACGTCGCTACCGCGCCTATTTTTGGCTCTGTTCATGCTGTATCCTGTGTTGTTACTGGTATGGTGCTATGTTTTCTTGAAGAGCAAGGATAAGGCCATGTGGTTCATTTCCGTCACTGGAATCATCATCCTGGGCTATCCCTGGTACTGCCTCTACTTGCAAAAAAAGGAAAAAGAAGAAGGAAGGTCTGCGGTTTTCAGTGGCATTTTACTAGTCATGATTGAAGGCGACGACAAAGAGGGCTACAATAGCACCAGTACGACATACAGCCATGGCGGGTGTGGACGATGTGGAAATGGCAGCGGTAGGAGCAGCAGCAGTAGTAGGAACAAGCGTAGGCAGCCGATGGTTAGGGTTTGTAGGGTTTCAAGTCAGAATCAAAATTTCCAGTAGAGTAGTAGTGGAAAGAGTAGCGGCAATAGAGCAACAACAATGGAGGATGACGTTGTGTCTTAAGATGGTGCTGATAATTTTTCGAGCATTATTGATGCTATCAAGGCAGCCCTAATAATAGCGCAAATGTGCATATCATCTATGAGAAAGCAAGAGTTTACCAAAAGTATGTTTTGGTGCCCAATTCTAAGAAGAATAAAGATGTAACACCATTCGGTACATGGCTAGAGAGGCTGCAGATTAGGAAGTGTTTAATATTTTTAATGGTTTTTTGACCAAGTATAAAGATCACACGTGGTCATCGGAATGTAGATTAATTCCATCAGGTTAGGGACCAATAGATATATATTTATTATGATTACTATCTCTATTACTATGATTTAAAGAAAATATTTTATGATTTAAAAAGGAAAAGACAATTATGGGATATTTGTGTAACATCCTATAAAAGGAGACATTTGGCTATTATCCCTTTTATTCCTATATGATAGTTACAACTATAATATTTATAACTAAATTGTACCTTTTTTTTATCTCATTGGTGGTTGCAACCACCCAAAATTGTTGTAACTTGCCTAACTTGTTGGGCAAGTAACCTCCTAACTTGTTGTGCAAGTAATCTCCTAATTGGTTTGCCAAGTTACTTGGGAGAGAAGTTAGGTGAGATATTTTTGAATATGTAACTTCCCTACCTACCTTTGAACCCTATAAAAAGGCTTGAAGGGTCAAGGGGGATCATCACACAAGAGGTCTCATACATTACACTTTTGAGAAGACATTGGGATCACACTTGGGCTCTCACTCGGAGACATACTTGAGGTCTCGAGAAGAGCTTTGTAAAGAAATTGTGAATGATTGCTTGCAAGATGGCTTCCTAGAGTAAAGATTTCAGCCTCTTTGTCATGGTCCTGTGAGTTATGCATTTCATTTTTTGTTTTGTTTAAATTGTTTAGCTAGTGGTTTAGATAGTATCATCCTTGGCAAGTAATTTTGGGATTTTTAGATTGCTCTTATTGTTCTTGTTGCCCGATAGAAATTTCTATTAAAATTTT